>CALNHX010003364.1:0-151605 GCA_940337035.1 Agriotes lineatus | reverse complement strand
ACTACATAGACGTAAAATTAAAGAAATTTGGAACTTAACAAGGATGAGTATGTGTCTTCCCATTCAATTAATTTTGGATACAGGTTTGTTTCCTTGCTTCCTGTTTAGAATTTAGATTGTGTCCTTGACTGTAGCTCATATTTTTAAAATCAAATTTAAAGCCAAGCTCAGAAAAGGTTACATATAGCAACATCATTATTATAAACAGACACATTAAAAATTTGATAACATAATTTATTTGTTACGTAATCGAGAAAACGTTTACAGCCACTTTAGAGTAGTTCAATAATCATAAGTATTCCATTACATTAATTGTATTTACATTTAACAAGAAAATTTAAGCAAGAACCTTTATTTACACCAACGACAAGTACTAGTATTTTTCCTGATTTCATGTTGAGCTTCTTAAATTTTGGTACTTTGCCAATGTACCCTGCAGTCCGCAAGTCTTCAAAAGCTTTGGTAAATCACTACAACACTTCGTCAGTCGGTGGGCTTCCACATAAGATCGTAGTCGTAGTGATGATGGTAATAAGGAAGAAAACAGCCAAAAGTAGCCTGTCGAGTACGAGCGATGCTTGTTTCCATTCCAATTCAGTTAATTCCCTTCTGTCCTGTTCTGCCAGTCTTTGTTCATTACGGTCGATGCTTGCATGGACCTTATGTAAGATCCTTATTATTTGGTTTTCAAAGTAATCTGTTGGAAAAATAAAAAAATTATTAGAAAAATCGCTTCATTGCAAATGATAATAAATACATAAATTATGTGACATGAAATAATGCTACAATATTTTGAGAGCGTTTCTTTAAGGGTTTACGGTTGGTATTGACCTTGTAGCCAAGGGTTAGAAGAAACCCTCATTGTATTCAGTTGTGCCCCAAGGATAGAAGTGTAAAGATAAAGGTAATTAAATATGTCGACTATACAAGCGGCAACATTTTCGGTCAATAGTATTGTCACCAATAAGGATGGCTTAACTGCCAAATTTGGAAACTTACTTCAACGACGGCCTCGCGAGCAAATGCTCGCTTCTCAGGCGGCCGCCCCGGGTTCGAATCCCGGTGGACTCGAAGCAGGATTTTAAAATCGTACGCGCCCCGGCTACTACGCTAACACCTGTAGTAGTCGTTAACCCCTAAACAAAGGAACTCTTCCTCACTTTCGACGGGCAAGGCTAGCCACCTACCCGGCCTAATGGCAAAGAGGGCTCATAGAACCAATTTGTGGTTAAAACAGTCCACAGGCCTATAATAAGAGGAAGAAAAAGAAGAAGAGATTCATAAAACAAGTGGATTTTTACGTTAATCGAAATTAGTGCTAAAAATCTCATTTTTTCTGTCTAAAGCAAAAAACTCTGTAAAAGGGTTTACCCTAAACTTTTCTTCGCGCAAATTTAATCAATTTGCAATTTGCAAAAAAACCAGTCGCTGGGATTCGAACACCGTGCTTCCAGGCGACTATTTCTAGTGCAATTTCTAGTTCGCCGCTGTGCCACGACCGTGATCGAATTATATGCATTTCTGCTGAGTTATACAACGCCATTCTATTCTGTCCCATTTGTGATGTTCACTCTATATCTTTCAGGTCTAATTTTCGTTAAGGATAAAGTCTGAGCTATGTGCAATTGACTACTTTTATCTATTTTTCAGTTAAAGCAAAAATAAACAAAATTTTATTTTTGAAGGCGCTCATCCTGTATATATTTGTTTCATGCCAGGTAGATATATAATCTGCATGCAAGATATCGTCAACAAATAGTTTTTGACTTATACTGGCAACAGACAGCCAGACAAACGGACAGACAGACGGAATTCAGAAAACTTGTTTTTCGTTATCTAGGAACCCTGAAATGTGAAGATCTGAATAAATATCGGAAGGTGATTTTTTCGCGATTACAATACTTTCTTCGTCTATTAGACGAGGGAAGTAACACACATACCTTAAAATTAATAACAACGATCCGAATATCAACAACAATTAAAAACCATTAGAATTTGTAATGAAAATGTTATAACAAATATATTCAACAGTAATTACATAAGTGGTGATAATTTTTTGATAATTTTAACTAGATTCATGAATCTTTGTTGCTATTAAGAAATCTCACGAGTGGACGAAGACAACAAAGATGAGTGCTAATCTAGTTAAAATTATAAAAAAAAATTTATTACCACGAATGTAATTCGGCGTGATTATGTTTTAAACAGTTCTAGTTGTAGATTGGGTTTCATTGAGCTTCCAGATGAGTGTCCTGTTATTTTTAAACATTTGCTGCTCACCTACTCAACTTTTTAGCTAGTTGTGTTACAGCAGAAGAACGATGTGAGTGGTTTGTGAAAAAATAGTCGCTGTAATTTGCTACTAGCAAATAGTCACTGTAATTTTGATGCTACTAGCAAATAGTCAGTGTAATGAGCTACTAGCAAATAGTCAGTGTAATTTTGATGCTATTGGTCGATTTGAAATGTTTTCTCATTACTATTGGCTGATAGGACTGTTTAAAAAATAATCACATATAATCTCATAAGAGCATTAATTCTTTCCGGAAATTTTTTTGAGTGCGTTTCAACAACGTCGTATTAATTTGCCCGAGCGGTACGCGAGGGTAAATTAGGACGTTGTTGCATGCACGAAAAATAATTTGCGGATATGAATTAATGCTCGAATGCAGATTCGGTAAGAAAATCGTAACGACACAAACCCTAAAAAGAAGTAATGTCTACCTACAAAAAATTTCCAAGAATTTTGTTGTTGTCTTGGATACGGCTCGTGAACTAATTTTTCTATTGGCCATTAATGAGCGTCGTACGATTTTCAAATAAATTTTTAGTATTCTGAAAAATAAGGATATTTTATACTTGAGCCATTTTCATATTTTCGAACCTTCTCGGTATACGAAAGGAGATATGTAAGTTGTAAGTGCTTTTTTAGTTTGAGAAGATGCAGGGCTTTTATGATCGCGTATAGTCTAAATGACACGAGCCTACAACTAAACACGAGGAAATACTAAAACTACTTTGAAAATTGTGGGTTTTTGCTATAATGTAGTGAAAATGATAATTTTCACTCCATATGATATTAAATCACTGGAATGGGAAATCTTCTTTTTCATGATGGCACAGCCACATAAAAAACAACTTGATGGTATCACACGAATTCTAAACTTTTTTGAAAAACTGACTACGCCACTTCATTCTCCTCAAAATAGTGTCTGAGGAACTTCAATAATACTTTTCTCTATTTTCACAAATAGCGAGATATAGCCACAAAACGAATTTTGGTTTGCACCTTGAAGCTTTTCTCAAAAAAAGAGATCGAGGATGGTGGCTCTATTTTTCCATATCTCCTATAGCTATCGAAATTCCTTACGAAAACATCGAAATTGCCCACCTTATATAACGAAATATTTACATTTCAAAATTATTTTATCTACCACAGTATGTAAAATTGACTTTAGTTTGGCAGTTTTTAAGTTTGTAAAACGACTGTTGAATAACATGTTTTCATTAGTTTACGTCGTCAGTAGCAACGTGTTTAAAATGATTTCATTAGTCACGTCGTCAGTAGCAACGTGTTTTAAACATTTTAACCACGCAAAATTACGACCGTTTGCTAGTAATCCTAACTTACATTTAAATATTTTTTATATTTACCGTGTTTTCTATATTTTATCGTAGATAAAATATTGTGCGATACACATGCGTAAAGCAGACCAGCTTTACGCACTTGTATCGTAAATTACTATTAACAACGGTCGACGTACGTAAATGGATTAGAATCAGAAGCATGTTTGTGTCGTTGCTTAAACAATTGTTTAATACGCTACTTGAAGCAGACTCTATATAGTAGTTTATTGTTAGTACCGTGGCAGTTCTATAAAAAACTATAAAACAATGAGAAATGATAGGAAATTTGCGAACAACGCAGCGTGAAGTTATGCTTCCTATTCGAAGTATCAATAGTCAGATAACAATGAGATTCCTGCTCTCGAATGAATTGAACGGTAATAATAAGATAATGCCTGCAGAATTATTAATTGTATTGAAATTTAAAATGAGAGAATAGTATATGCGATTTCATATTTAACTGGAGACTACCCTTATTGTTAAAAGATTAAGAAGCGTGCTCTAAATAATACACAGAAACGGAATATATTTTTAAAATTGCACTTCTGTGCACATATTTCTATAAATCTTTAATTTTAATTAAGCGAACTGTAGAATAAGTAGTATCCTTCACATGCGGAATTCTTAAAAAAATGTTTAGAAATTTTAAATACGTTGGCCCTTTCCTTCTAGTGGGGGCGGATGGACCGTTGAAGCGGAGATTATAGCCTATTACAGCCAAACGTCACCCGCGCCTTTTCGTGGTACCCCTATTATCACAAACGAGGCAGTGGCGACCGACAACTGTAATAATCATAAAAATGAGAGAAAGTGCTCATCAAAAGCTATAACAATAACAGCGACGAGAGGTCAGTGTCTTGGCTTTAAAGGTGGCAGCGCAATGTGGCCCTCGAGGACGCGTGCTAATAACTTGCTTGCCCTTAATACTATTACTGCAACGAAAAGAAGCAGCGGGACAAACTGTTGACGACCTTTGGCCAGGAAAGGAAATGTCAAAGTGGTTTTTGGAACGTTCGTACACTATTTCAGACAGCTAAACTCCACGAAGTAGCTGCAGCGATGGATAGATATAAGTTAGATATATTAGGTATTTGTGAAGTAGGTGGAATGGGTTTGGCGAGCTGAATACACCCAATTGCTCGACATTCCTATATTCAAGAAGACCAGATGAAGAAGCCTGATAGAATGTAGCCCATAGCGAAAGCATCATTGTAATCAGATCAAAAGGAAAGATAAGAAATGTCAACATAATACTATGTGTCTACAAACCGGCGTAGAAGACAAACACACGAAATAAAATAAAAAATAAAGATATTACTCTGCTACTGGAAAAAAATAGCGCAAAAGTGAGGGCCGATAACACAGTTTAAAAAAATAATGGACACGCGCGAAATAGGTGATAAAAATAAGAATCGAAAGTTTTTCATAGATAATGAAATTGTAGTAGAAGGGATTTCTACACGAGATACGTAAAGTAACATGGGTCACCCCAGATTAGAAAACACAAAACCATCTCTTCCATTTTGCTATACAAAAATGACGGAGAAGTTCACTACTGAACGTAAGAAACGCAGAGAGAGGCGCATATTAATAGCGATTATCACCTCGTGATAGCAAGCGTAATAATTAAATCATAGCAACAAGAAACAAGAGTTACACACCTTGAAGAAGAAAGTATAGAAGACCACTGGTCGAAAAGAAATGATAACTGTATAATAGCATAACAGAAAAGGTACTGAGATCCAAGAACACGCATAGGAAGAACTAGGTATCACAACAAGATTGGAAGAATATAGCAGAAAAGATAAACACTAAAATAAAAATTATGGAATCAACAAATCGGCAATAGAAGTCGAATACAAAAATATAAAAATACAAACGCAGCGCACGAGCGAACTGGAGATGGACAAGGGAACTAGCAGAGAGAGCTGAGAATACAGCAAAGGATGGTGATATAAAGGAAGTGTACAATATAACTCAAATGCCACTACAAAGAAACTTCCAAGGAGCCGGCCGACTAAATACAAGGAAAAATTTCTCTTAACCAACAAGGATGAACCAATTGAACGATGGAGCAATGTAAAAATGCTAATGCACGATCAGGAACCAAAATAAAATCCATAAGAAGCAACAGATGAAAGAATAAGAACAGAATCACCTACAAGACTAGAATCAGGTAAGTGGTGAAACGGCAGGTATTGACAAAATTCTATCAGATTCACGAATGAAGAATTTGAAGTAGCAGTTGGCATATCATACCCACAATTTTTCAAAATATGGCGAAGTAACACAATACCGGAGGTATAAAAAATGGATTCTTAAGAAAAATCCAGAAGGAGACATTGCCAATTGCAAAAGTGGAAAGAACCACCCTGCTGTCCATCCCAAGCAAAATATTGTATGATGTACCGATCAAAGCAACTGAAAAGGAAAGAAGAGGAATATAAAATAAAACTTCAGAGAACAAATTGAAGATGTAGCTTCTTGCTGATATATTTGCCTTCTATACCACACCCAGAGCAAAATGCAACAAAAACTCAACAGCATAGCTGAGAAAGAAGGAACCGTTGGTTTAAAAATCAAAAGTAACAAACCTAAATTACTAAGAATAAGTACCAGCAATAACATGGATTGTAATTTAAGCAACAACCAAACAAATTCACATATCTGGGCATGGTAATCACGGGTATGGGCGGAAAAGAAGAAAATATGAAAGCAGGAATACATAAAGCAAACTTAGCATTTATACAACTCTACCGGACATGTAAAGTAACGTTATTTATAACCAAATTAATCATTTTTTTGTACTAATCTGTAAGCCTATACGGTGGTAAAACATAGAAAACGACTAAGAAAATATTTCAGATCTTTCGATTCGAGTAGGCCATTCCGGTTGACTGTAAAATGGTAATTCGAGAATGACAAAACCTATCAAAATTATTTTTGCGCCAGTTGGTGTGGGATATTAATCCAAAGAACTGAAAGGCTTTCGGGCGAGATTAATCGCTTTTTTCTTTGCAAATATTTGTCGATTTCTTTTCGCATTACTAGTACTATGCTGTCAGATTGGTGTAGTGAGTGACACACTCGACTGCCGAGCCTCAGGTCGCGAGTTCCAATCTCGAGTCGGGCAAGATTTATGTAATAAGTAATCGAAAGATACGAATGCAAATATGTCTCCCATTTCAGTATTAAATATGAAATGCCACATTATAAGTGCTGTCTGTCTCATTCGCACTCTCCTTTAACGGTAGGTATTGGTAAATCGCCGACTCGATTTTAAACCCATTTCCTTCATTTATCTTCTCAATAATTAGTTTCCGTCTTCTTTGCAAATTCTCTTTAGCCGAAGTCGTCGACACATGGTGCGATCATATACTAGATAACACAATATAATAACAGTCATACCATATTGAAAGCACTGTTTTAACGAATTACAAAGACTAAATCTGTCTTATGGAGTGGGCGTCTGAAATAACGCATGTCAAATACCGAACTATACCAAGACTGTGCCGAAGTATCGATAAAGAGTTAGCACATATTTCACAAATGGTTCAATTTTATAAAATCTCTGTTCCTGTCCTCAAATTTCTTTTTGCTTCTTTTACGTTTTCTTTTTTTAACTTTATTACTTAACCTGTTTTGTTGTTTTTGTCTTTATTTTCTTGTTATTTCTTCCACCTTGTGTTTCTTGCTCATCTTTAAATAGTTGTTCATAATAGGTCTTTCAGGTGCTTTTTGGTATGTTTTCCCTGCAATTTCTTTATTATTTGCTAGAATTGCCCTAATGGTTTTAGAATGTGCCTTCCACTTCTGCTCGGAAGTTGTCACATGCAACTGTATTTCCTTCTTGAATTACCAAGTTTTATTTATTACTTCTAGACATGTATTCCTGTCCATCTTCTCCTCTTTTTGATTTTAAGTATTTCTTCAACGCTGCTTTTTTCATTTCTACTTTTTCCTATGGCTATTGCATGTACACATCTGTTCTTTTCTACCTGTTTGTTGACTTATTTTGTCAGGTGTTTTCATTACTATTATTTCTTTTAGTTTTGCTCTCTCCATCTAGGCTAAGTTCTATTCAATTTCGAACAGTTTTAATTTTTTATGTTATAAAATAAGCAAAGTGGGGTAGAGAGTTTTAAGAAATGAAATATTTAACATAATTAACAGTTTTGCAGCTGTATACATCTAATGATCACAAAAATTATATTTGAGTTGGGTGATTACGAATGAAGTTATACATTAGGTTTATATGGAGCCACAATAAACTAGATCTAGAAATTATTTAATCACTCCATATATACATAATAAGCGATTAAATATTCCAATCTATGTAGAGTTTTCATAATATTTTAATTGCAGAAGTAGGTCCAGATGATAGACGTGCAGTGCTCATATTTGCAATTAACCTTCACGTGCATCACACAGTTAGCGCACCTACGAACACGCTATACCACATTCGTTTCAAACAACTATTTAGTGTAACTGCTTGAGGTTTTCGCGGTTACTTGAATTGTCAATATTAGAATTAAATGTTGGCTTAGACCTCGTCGCTTTTGTAGATAAATACCCAGCATTTTTTTGGCTTAATGTGCCTAACACCTCGTGAACTCAAGACAAGAATATTGACAACTATTTAGTGTACTAAGGCAGGAAAACCGAACATCCCCAATTTTTCATACTGTAGCAAAGCAAGTGGTAGAAATAAAATAAAATATTTTTTACAGAGCCAGTAAAGAAAATGTATCACGGTGTTTAATATTTTTATTTCCGCGACCAGAAATGATGATATTGTTTCAAATTCGATATTGGGTTGTCTAGACTACAGAAATAAAAAGAACTATCTAAATTTGACAGAGTAAACTCATTCAAGGCAGCTGTTTTATTAGTTTACACTTTTCTCGAAGAGTTTATTTGGATAAATAAATAAACTACGAAGAAGTTCGAATGAATCGTTGTCATTGCATTTACGAGTAACATGTTAATACCGCTTGAAAAGGTTTGTTATCTCTGGTGTTTTAATGTACATGCCACGCATGGTTTGTCGAACTTCTTCCTGCGGCCAGATTTCAGGTCGTGAAGCACAGATTAATAGTTTGTTCAGTGAATATTCTCGACGGTCGGATACAGTCAAAGGAACACCGTGTATCTGGTTTCGTCCTATACAGCAACCATGCCATCGACGCTCTGTACATCTATCGTTTCGCAACCTTTCTGCATCTCTAAGAAGCTTTGGAGAAACTCCTCCTTTTGCTTCTGTTTTCAAGTCATGAGCCCCATCAATTGTGAGCCCGTCTTCATCGTTCAACTTTGGCGGCTAACAAAGCAGTACACCCGGTGAAAATGTTGTGCAACGCTTGGCGCTTAAACTGTATTTCAGCTAAGTTGAATTTATGTTTTCATAGACTAGACTTAGATTTTGTATGTGTAAATTATCGCCAACTTTGTATGCGTGTGTTATATAAGCTTTGGGACATATAGGTACCCGTTAACAATGCAGTAACCTTCAGCGCTCTGAACCAAGTATATCAATATTGCTTTACCCTGTGGGGAAATTAATCTGACAAAGGGAGCAATCTCCCCAAAACTTTTCACGCTGGCATTGGAAAACGTTTTCAAGAAGTTAGCCTGGGATAAAACGAGCATCATAGTAGATGGTACATATTTTAGTCACTTGAAAAATCCTGTAAATGTTCTTTTACAGTTGTCTAAACGAGGAGATTTTTTAGAACATTAAAATTGAATAAAGAAAAATCTCTTCATTTAGACACCTGTAAAAGACAATTTACGGGATTTCTGTAACAGTAAGTCATTAATAGGGCTAGATTGGAGTTTCTAGAAGCCATTTAAATAGATATTAATTATTAGAAGTGAAAAATATTTCTCCTAAAAAGCGCCTTGCATAAAAAACATAGATATTATGCAAACACACTACTTTTCGGTAAATAATAAAAAATCTAAAGAAGTAATTAACATTTTATATAATTTTTTCCAATTATAAATCTTTAAAGTCTTCACATAACAAAAAAATAGTATTAAGTCTTGGTATGTGAAATTTTGAAAAAATAGGCCAAGCTCCTTGATGGGGTGTTAGTGCATCACCATTATTATTACTTAAAAAATTGAAACATTAATTTTTAGCTAAAGTTAAAAAAAAATAAGTGTTTTCTGGCCTTGAGATTGTTCAGTTAGCTGAAACTAACACACTCTAAAACATCTCACTGAAATCTTACTTAATTTCCGAAAAATAGCACTTTTTGGATTTTTGACAATTTCGAAAAACTCCATTTTCTAAATAAGTAAAAATCACTCGGTGTATATGATAGGGGTTAAATAGGTTTTTAGGCAAGCACAAATTATTGACATAAAAAGTTAAAAAAAAAGTCAAAAATAATTTGTTTCCATATTATGCCGACTTTTTGGGGGTCACTGTAGATTGGCATTTCTTAGGTTCCAATATTTGCTTTTCCCGCAGTTGTATTTATTAAGCTTTGTGTTGTATTATATTCTTTGTTTAATTTTTTGATTTGTCAGTTAGCTTTATACCTTTTCAACTGCGCTGTGGTGATAAGCGTGGAAAATCTCTTTAGGACGTCTTTCTTCGTTCATCTTTTCGACGTGTTCGTACCATCTCAACGGTCTATAGAGATAAACAATGTTACCTGGATTTATCTCTATATAATTTCAGTTTTATTTGCAGCCAATCTCGCAAGAGTCAAAGAACTTGTATTATCTAAATCCATTTTATTGACATCCAGTTATCATTGCTTTTACAATAGAATTTTATTTATTTAGCGTATGGCTTGTTTTGGCCAGGAGTCCTGGGACTGCGACCCGAGATGTTCGGCCGCCAACTGTATGATATATATGATATCATATCATGTGTATATTGTATGTAGCATGTGTTGTGTGTGGTCAGGTTACTCTTTCCCATAGACCAGTCTCCCAGGAAGAGCGGCGTTAATTCTATCCCAACGGCGAATGGTAACCGGGCCCGATACCGATCCAATGGACTGCGGAAAAATTCCGCCTATCCATGGATTCGAACCGAGGACTTGCTTAGTGCAAGCCTGATGCTCTACCACTGCGCCACGCGGTCGTGTTTTACAATAGATGCTACGGTTTAACTAAAGATTTAGTTGAATACCAGCTACACGGTAGTTTTGGTGTCACATTTAATTTTTGTTGTTCTTATATGAAGATAGCACGTTCATCTTCAAATGCACAAAAAGGGTTTCTGTGTAAGTGTTCTGTGTAGCTATTAAAGGGCTGTACTATGAATGGATATAAATATTTTTTAGGATGACAATCCACATTATTCTACCAGGTGGTAAATATAAGTGAGGGAAATATCTGAATTTTTAAATTAATATTTTCATCCACAATTAACATTATCCAATAAGTTTTGAATACTAAACGACGCGGGAAAATTATTCTCTTTAATTTAGTACCACTACCATTTTCTCCATAAAAATGGTGAGCAGGAATATGCATAAACGTGATAAGCCATGTAAATGGCCTATGTTCAGAAGTATCACCAACCACCCGGTATAGATCGTACCTATTTATTGGCTAAGATTGAGATGCAGACCCTTAATTATGATTCAGAATGAACAAAATATTTCTGTAGGAACGCATTCTTCGTGTGAAAGAATTCCGACTATTTTAATAAATATCTGCAGAGAAAAGTTAGGTACCGGGTGATTTTTTAAAAACTCAATTGCGGCAGGCCCTGGATAGCCTGAATCAGTTGGCAATACTGAAATGTATTTGGTGACACTTGCTGCGTTCGGTAATGTACCTCTACAAACTCCTTTTGCTAGCAGAAAGAGATCGATAATAACCTTAGCGCGGGTGGAAGTGAGATGAATGAACGATTTCGAGGAAACAGAGCTGTCAGAGGTACCTTTCCGAACGCAGTTACTGTAAGTCTATGTCAAATTCGAGGTTAGCAAGTTAGGTTTTGCGTCAGTTTTGGCACAGACTGACGCAAAACTTAACCTGCTAACCTCGAATTTGACATAGTCTTACAGTGTCACCAAATACATTTCAGTATTGCCAACTGATTCAGGCTATCCAGGGCCTGTTGCAATTGAGTTTTAAAAAAATCACACTGTATTCTTCATGGCATAAAAAGAAATAATAAATGATTAGGATTTAGGATAAAGCAAGGGATTAATTGAGAATAAAGCATAAGCAAGTTAATGAAATACATAAATTCATCTAAGTATGTGTTCATTAATATAAAGTAGATAATTTCACCTAGTTATCAAAGATACACTGGAAAAAATCAGCGATTTTTTAATATTAGTTATCATACATTTGTTATGCATTAATAATAACCACAAAAGAATGAGAGAATTTTTTTCGTTCACATGTAAATTACTGCGTTCAAATTTCTCGAAACCAAAACTGCGTTAAAAATTCCGCGAGACCGCAGGTCGAGTGGAATTTGAGCAGTTTTTGTTGAGAGAAATGTTCAATAATTTGCATGTTGACTAAAAAAATCTCTTTAAAAATTTCGCCTTGAGCGATATTTGGAAAGATTGTTCAACAATATGGGTAGATGACTTTTACCGTGTTCGACAGCACACATTTTTAACGTTTGCCACTATTAATTCAATACTAGAGCTTCCAACACGATTATTATGAGTTTTTAGAATGACGCTGATTTGCAAACTTCACTTTGACGTTTTGGTGAAATGTCAGTCAAAGGCTACTCACTAAATTGAAATCATTGAAACCAATCGGGCTCGCGTGAAAACACTGCGACATTATTAGTGTTTTCAAAGACAGTCAATTTTGATTGGCCGTTTCTGACAAATTGAACAATTTTGATTGGTTCGTTCATTATAGTGTTGAAGAATCACTGGAATTCTAAAAACGATGTGTAATATATTCTCTTTCATACTATAACTTTTTAATATATATATATATAGCCAGCAAAAATTCTAAATCAATGCAAAAAGCCCACTTTGCATGCTCCTTTTTCCAAACCTCTTAGCATAACGTATAATGAAAAATTTCGGAATCGAAATGCTGCTTTTATCGACAAGTTAAAGTTGTTTTTATTTAAGCAAGGAGATAGCATAAGCAATTAAGGAACTTTGTGAATACGCACATTGTGAATTTATATCGCCCCTAAAGGCTTTTGAGATGCTAATTTATACAAACGGTATCGACTCGAATACCTGCTTTCCATTGATTTTGTTATGTACGGAAGTTATAGGTTTTTAATTTTCTTCCTTGGGCTGTCTCTCTTGAATTGAAACGATTTCTTTATCGGTAGTATTCCGTCTGCTCTATGTAATACATTTTTCGTGGACTATATTATATCCTCCCGTCTATTAAGATAAATAACAAGTTGCTTGGAATAAAAACAGTAAACGGTTGCTTATTTTTGTTACTAAAGTAAACGAAATCAAAGTACTTACATAAACTTTGTATCCAGAAATGGGCTGCTGTGTACACTTTCATAAAATATAAACTAACCATGTTTTGATTCGGCGGAAATGAAAATATATGGCTTTGTTATTTTTGCTTCAAATAAATTCTAAACTTATGATACATAAATTCAAATTTATATAGTTCAATAATTGAAAATTCAAAATTACCAATAATCATGTAGATTCGGAGGGGAACGACGGCCCAAGAACAGAAGGTAAAATAATAAAACCTACAAAAACACAGATTTGTATTCTGCAGCAATAAAATTGTAAATATAGCACAAAAGGGAATACTAATAAAAGCAGATGTTCGACATTTCTGATTTCTTAGTTAAAATAGTCGCCATTCTTTGTCCCACTTTCTATTTTGCAATGTTGTAAGCAGTTTGTTTATCTTCATTTATATAATATCTAAATAGTTATTATACCGGGTGTCCATTCTCAAAGTCGAACATAGGGAATTAACATTAGTGCATTCACTCGTTCTTCATTGAAATAATTCATTTTTCTGTACATAATTTTAACAGACGTTGATAGAAAATACCTGATTTACGCCAACTAATTAAAATTTTTTGACAAAAGCTATCGAACTTGAGAAGCAAGTCATAGCATATTTAGAAATTCTTAAGTTTTAAATTAATATTTTAAAATAACAACCGCATCTTGAATATTATTATTGGTATCATTTGATGCGTAATAATTTTATCTTTCCATTGATACCATTACCTTCCCTGTAAGTTTAATTGGCGAGCAGTAATCGGGAAAAACGTTCAATACAATGTTAATCGCCTATGTTTGACTTTGAGAACGGACACCCGGTATATTTAATATACCCCGCGCTATAAATTTATGTTCGAGAAGCTGCTGTTTTACTAACATATCGAAAATGCTGCAATTAATACAATTAATTATAAAAAATTAATAATTAAATCGTACATTGTAATAGCTATTTACATTACGCCTGTTAAGTATATATGATCGAGCTAGTACATCACGGACGCATCCGTTAGGGCGAGACATATAAACTAGGGAACCATTTAATGCTGATACCGGCTGTGTGTTGTATAACATTATTTGTATACTGAACAAGAACGAAAACCATTTTAAAAGCAAATAATTTGGAATAATTATGTAATAATCACAATGGTTGTTATTGATACTGCAATACCCATTTCATTAATAATTCTAAGATCAATTTTTACGGTAATAAATAATAAAAGTAAATTTAGACGCTTTCTTTATCAAAACTTAACAGGTTGTGTAATAGTTCGTTTTAATATATGTTTGTGGCTGAAAAGAAAGAAAGAAATGGAAAATAATATTGAAAGTAACAATTCTTTCTCATTTTTCTAATATAGACTGAGGGCCTTATAAGCCATCTTCGGGCGTCTCCCGAATAGGTGGCCATTCTAACCCCTATAATTAATAGAAAGAACACCCTTCATAGAGGTCATGACCAAAAAAAGCGTTTGTATGATGGCCGGAGATCGTACGACGTAACCAACTGTCAAGGCGTGAGGTTTGAACTCATTATCTACCGATTGGATATTCTTTAATGTTAGTAATTTTTTTATTTGTTGAAAAGCATTAACCGCCTAAATATTTAACAACAGCTAAGCTGTCATCTTCTGTAGCCTTGAGGATTTTCACTGGTTGTTACGCTTTTTCTGCACTCCTTTTAGTTTCGCAACGCTGGTTTTGCACCTTCTATAATTTGCGATTTCTGTCGCGCGAGTTATCGTTATCTGCACGCTTTTCCTTGGCCTAGCTTGACCGGCGAAAGCGGCCGGAGCTCTCTCGATGATCGAATTCTTTTGTTTGAGCGCATCCCTTTCGTCTGGAGGAGCGCCGCGGAGGTATTTGGTGCTTGCATTGGTGGCTTTTTGTCCTGCCGCTCTACGGGCCTTCAGTTTTGTCGCTGTCGAGCGGAGTATTGGTTGATTTGGACAAAATTTTGGAGAGATTATTTTCTTCTTGCTTTGTCTGGCGGATTCGTACACTCTGCCTACATCTGCCTTTCGATGTCTGTTGTCCAGTCTATCCGGGGTGAGTTCCGCTTTATATTGTTTGTTGTTTTGCAAAGGTTTGCATGCATTTACTTTGGGTTTCGTTTTCCTTTAGCAACTAGTTCAGAGTTTTTGGCCCCAGCTGGTACCGCCGCTATCTGTGCGACCTTGCCTTGCCACGCTTCGATTGTTAACTTCCCAAGCTCGCTTGGACCCTCGATAAGCACGCTGGAGGTGCCCTAAGGAGGCCGCTATCAGGTTTTATTTAACTAAATTTATATAAAAATTACGCATACTACGACCTGTGAACTAGCGAATAACGACTCATCCGATCGCTAATTTTGTGCAGCCGCATTTCGGCCTGCGTGATTTACATATTCAAGCATTGCAAGAAGGCGATTAACAACCGTTCAGCAACTTTTAATTTGTTGACTAGTTACCAGTAAATTATTGTTCAATTGTGTAAGAGTTTGTCATTGAATTGTGTTATAAATTTTTACAAAATTTTTGGTATTCCTAAGTTAGGTGAGCATTGGGACAATCCGGCATATAGTAGCGCACTCGTAATTGTTGAAAGGTTATTACGAGTATTTGAGTAATCCTGTACTATAATTAAATTGTCGATAGTACTGTATGCTTTAATTTGTATACCAATTATACTGTAATATTTGAATGGGATGATCGTTATTGCGTTATTGCTACCGAAGATTATTTGGAGCTTTCTTTCAGGAGATTTGAACTGCTGCAGTTTACGAATTCTTGAGCACACTTGTCGTTATTGAAAATAATTCGTTGGTTCTCTACTGGTCTTATGTAATCAATTTAATTGGAGAACTTAAAGTACCGCACGACTGTCTTCGTTGAGCTAGTCGCGGTCGGCAAGCGTGTTCAAGCAGTTTAGGATTTTTGGTTTCTTGATAGATCAGCCAACGAATAAATTGTTTATCTATTTGGGGTAACAGTGTGATTTGATAAAGAGCATATCTTCGGTCAACTTTGTCGGGTTAGTTTTTACAAGGCTACTGAAGATTAGAGGTATACAATATTCGAAACGTACTGGGAGAAAAATTGAGTTAATAAGAGAGTTCGAGAAATATAAAATTAGATTACTGTCTATCACAGAAATAAAAAAGAAAGGGAAAGGAAGCGTAACAGTGGAAAGTGATCACGTGACATTCTACAGTGAAGCACAGGAAACGAAGAGAGTATTGTTGAAAAGGAAAGTGATAGTTGAAAATGGTGCAGTGATATTTTATAAATAAAAGGTTAATAAAATATGAGTTAAAAAAGTGGACGTGACTATCTCCCTGGACTTTCCCATACTGGAAACTGTTCATATCGTCTTTATTCAACAGTTTTTACAACATATCAAAATTTCAACTCGATGACTCACGTCTTCACCGTGATAAGCGTTTACACTTTCACGTAAATTGCGGGTAAATATAAAAGAATGTGTAGTTCAAAACGTGACCACCGAGCTTCTGTAGATGGCGCCAAGTGGACAAGCCGCCACTGTGCTAGTTTATGTATTATTTTCCTCAAAACGGCTGTAGCACCGAGGTGAAATTTTCTAAGTACCTGGAAATTATATTTTCTAGGGCATACAAAATCGATTTTTTTATTTTTGCGGTAAAAGATTCTTTGACGCAAAAATATAACAACCGTTAGAATAAAAAAATTATTTTTCAAAAATAGAGGGGGGAGGGGGCCGGTGCGCTTACATATATCCACGAGTGTAATATTTTTTTGCATATTCATATGCTTCATTATGCACTGAGCAATTCAGTGAAAACCCCAGCTACCTATCTTGTTTTGTTTATTAATTAAAGGGGTTTAAATTTTCAAACTTCAAAGCTTCGTAGAGGGCGCCACAGATAATTCATGAGATTCTTTAAAAAACAGATCGATAGCCCTTTTCGGGGTCTATCAGTGTATGAAGTTTAAACAAATTCCTGTGGGCAGTTTTTGAGAAATGATTTTTAGAAAATTTCCAAAATTTTGAAAATTTGTAATTTAAGCCCCTTAATATTTTTCAAAACACTTTTTATATCACCTCATGTTAGGCTTCATATACTATTCAGAAAAAAAATCAATTGAATCGATTCATCCGTTTTTGAGTAATAGGGCGTTAAACTCAAAATTTTCAAAAAATCATAGCGCCCTTCATTTTAAACCTAGCGAGTTTGGCAAAAAACTAACAGATTTGTCTTATGACCCTCTATCGTTATCCGCGATAAAATTTTCAAAATTTTAATCACAAAAACAGTGATACCAAAAAAACATGCGTAACTTCCGCTTCCGGTTTCGGATTTTTTTGAAAAGCTTATTTTGTCGATGAATTTTCGATACACCCCCGCATTCCAAAGCGCATCGAAATCGGAGCAATACTTTCGGCTGTAGGAGCGTCACCCACCCACACACCCACACACCCACACACCCATACACAGACAGACATTTTTTAAAAACCACTTTTTTGGGTTCCTAGAGGCCCAAAACGGATATTTCTGTGAAAATCTCGATTTCCAAAATTTTCATGATTCCAAGACTTCCCTATACCTATGGGTATGGGAAAGTAAAAATTAATGAAATCAATACTTTCAATTATTGTATCGTATGGACCGATGGAGGATGACAAAAGTGAAAACAAGAATACATTTTGGGAAGAACTGCAAGATGAAGTAGATAAGAAAAAAAGGACAACTGATTATAATAGGTCATCTAACTAGAAGAGTGGAATGTACGGCAGATGAATGCATTCTTAATGGACTGGTAGTAGCAAACACGTTTTTTGAGGAACATACACAAATACACACCAGCGATAGCTAGGAAATATGAAAGCTCAATTATTGATTTAGTTCACTAGCAGTGGAAGACCTTAAAATATAATGGAGCAGATAAAAAAAATATTAGTGCAGCAGAGCAGATATGCAGAAAAATAAGTAAATCGACAAGAGTGAATCAAATGGAGAAGAGCTTAAGAAAAAAAGCTGCTTTGAAAGCTTTATTTGAATAAAGTATCGCAAGAAACGTATGAAGAATATAAAAACAAAGAATAGTAGTAAACACGTTGGTAATGCAAGTCAAGCATGAAGCCTAACAAGAATTTGGAACCACGTTAGAAAGGAATGCTCAGGAAAATACAAAACTTGGACAAAGGATGAAAATGGAAATATTTTAACTCCACAAAAGGAAATAATGAAGAGGTGGTGATCATGTTTCTCTAGTTGGTTTCCCACTCTAGCATTTGCATTTCCAAGTAGCATGACGACACTATTAATTGCCTGTTCTATTTTTTTCTGCTGTGCCATCTTCAATTGGGAAGTACGTTACTATTATATTTGAATCAATTTGACTTACTCTTTTTATCTTAACAACCAGTAACTTTTCTGTTATGTAGCTTCAATTTGTAACTCTTTCGTATTACATATTCAAATCCTATCCTTGCTCTTTCGTTTATGTTTATATCAACTCCTGTATAGTGTGTACAGGTATGTGATTGGTCGGAAAAGAAAATAATTTGAAATTAGTTTGACGTTTCTCATTTCTAACCAATTATAAATAATAATAATAAATTTATTTAACAATAAATTATCATACAGTAATTAATTATTTGGCATAAAAATAATAAGTCGAATTGGGAAACCACAGGGTTTCAATTCAAATGAGTAGTGCAACATGTAATGTTACATGCAGTCTGCATGTCACATGTATTTATATAAAAGATATCCAGATAGTTAATTTAAAAAAGTTTGTGTACAGTCGGTGGGTTGTGAATGGTTACGGGTAACCAAAGAGAAATAAAAAGAATGAAAAAAAAAGTTCAATTTGAAACTCGACTAGAGACGGTCATATTAAAACCGATGCATCGCGATGGTGGTTCAATCCCAACCAATTGGTATTTTCAACTGAATTTAATTAAATGATCATTACACAGAAAGTATCTGGTAATGATACAAAGTAAATTCAGCAAATCAAACCGTCTATCAAGTCGACATAATTGAAGTGTTTTCAATTTCATATTGAAGTTATATTACCAAGTAAATAACTTACAATATAATTAACGTAGAGTCAGTGTTTACGTGTGTGTTGTGCATTCAATTGAGAAGTGCTATCTGGAAGATAGCAACACATCCAAAGAGCTTTTTGAGGGGATTGGAGATTTCAACCAGCCAGTTACTGTTAGCTGTCCTGCTTCATTTGCAGAGGGGATTCTATAGGTTGCTGATCAGATTACTCTAAAGCGACGCTAAGGTCAGTGTTTGTTTAATAACTTTACGAACAACTTTTGGAATACTTCAAGAATATTTAAATTGTGTATTTAATATTAGTGAACTTGTATTTAGAACTAAGAATTACTATTAATTATCTAAATTTTAATAGTGTTCTGAGTACTCGGCAATTTTAGGCAATTATATTTGGAAATTATACCTTTTGGATTTAAGCTAAGATTGGGAAATGTAAATTACAAGTGGGGGTTTATATTACAAACACTACCCTTAATCTTCCATTGGTACCCGGATATTTCTATATTGCGTAATGGATACGTTTGCCTAAAATTATTTACAATTAAAAAAAAATGAGTGCAATTGCAAAAGATAAATAAAATAAAACATTAATATATGTTGTTCTGTGATTGTGCAAATAATTCCAACAATATATGTAATGAGTGTTATATTATAAACGTCAAATAAAAATAAAAATTACGTACCCCGATGCCTACACATCACCCAATAACTTACCAATGTTAATTTGGATATGTGGGATAGTCAGACACGTTGTATAGTAAAACATGCCCGTTTTCCAATTTGTCACCCTCTTTGTCTTTCTTTTTAGTTTCTGTGGACGCCACAGTATCAGTTCTATTTCTTTACTATTGATACTTCTTGTGTTCCAAGTCGTTATTCTGAACTTCTTTGCTATAATTCTACTTTTATTTTCTACGTTACCTTTTGTCATCGATTCTTCCATACTCGTTTGCTTTTTCTTCGCCTGTGTCGCTATAGTTGTTACCTTTTTCGTGCTGTCTATTAGTTTTTTGTACGGGCCTTCACTATCGAGTGGTCACTAGGTCTCACTTGTAGTGAACGTCCTCAACAATTACATTTTGGTAGCTCACTGTAGCCTTTTTTTCATTTTTTCGTCTCTTCTTAGGCAAAGCTTTTCAGTTCGGCTTGGATCTTCTTTCCCTTAAGCGTTAGGTCATTCTTGATGTATATTTTTGTGGCGTTTAGTTTTTCTTTTGTTCTCAAACTTCGTTTTTCATATTCCAGGATTCTAGTTCCACTAGTATTATTTGCTTGTTTTTTTTTGCTGTTGGCAACATAACTGTCCTTCACTTTAATTTTGATGCTGAGCTTGTCTTTTATATGCTGCTCCACTTTCTTCTTCCGTATTTCTTTCTCTTGCCTTTTTAGTTTGTTCGCTGACAAGACTATTTTTACGTCTTGAATCTTGATTTTTGATTCCAGCAGCTTGATTTCTTTTTCCCATTTTCAGTTCCTTTTCAATTCTTGAATTTTCTTTGTAAGCGAAACTTTCATGTATTTTAGCATTTCTTTTACGTCATCTATTTCTTCTTCTTGCTTTTCTGTTTTGTTTTCCTTTTCCAACCTTATATTTTTGTGTTGTGTCCCTTTTTCACCTTTGATGACAGCTCTAGTGGTTTATCCATTAAATGTATAATGTGAAGAGTTATTTTCCACGGCACTTGTGTTTCGTTATTTTATCCGTCCATTGTAGGACATAGGCCTTCTCTCTGTTTTGCCACTCTATCCTGTCTTGGGCGGTCTGTAACCATCTTACTCCAGCCACCTTTTTGACGTTATCTATCCACCTTTGTTGTAGACGCCCTCTTAATCTTTTTTAAATCCAAGGTCTCCAATGTATTAACTTTTTCGCCCATCTACCCGCTTTCAGTCTTGCGACACGTTCTGCCCATTGCCATTTTTGTTCTGTTATGGCTTGTCCTTCGTATTTTATCTTGTATCTATCCGTTTTTTCTTATCTTGTATAATTCTTAACATTACCCTTTTCATGCTTCATTTTCTCATCAGCATTTTGTTCATTATATATTGTAATGAATTGCATATAAGAAGATTAAGTTAATTTATTAATGCAAGACAAGGATCTCATATTATATTAAAGAAATTGATTAAAATATTTCACTATTAGATTTACAAAGATGAATTTGGGTATAATAAAAGGATATCAGAATTATTAACATGTATTTTGTAAAATAACGGAATAATTTGAATTCAGTTGAACAATGAAAAATAAGAAAGAGAAGGTTTTAAAATTACTTAAAAGTTACCTGAAATACAGTGGCAGACTAATAGCAACAATTTCTTGATCTATTTTGGTGTGAAAAGGGTTTACCTATAATAGAATTGGAGAGAAGAGAATAAGTGAAAATTTTAAAACTTGAAGAATGTAAAGAAGATATGGAGAAGACGTGTATGGTAGGAAGAACATAATTTAAAATATTACAGGTTATTGAAATAATTTCTGAAATTGGATGTTGAACTTAGTTTATTGTCAAATAATTACTTGTGAATTGGATAGTGGCAGCTCCATTTACTGGAAATAGGACACCGCCGGATTATGTTTGGAGTAAGAATCTTGGGAATTGGGAGTGGTTTTTCATCTGAAAGAGTTAAACTTGGCTGCACTTTTGTTGGAGTGACATTTTGAGATTGGCACTAGTTGAGGTGACGTCCTGTGATTTCTGATTGATCGGGATTCGTGTGATTTGATTGTCAACATCTTGTTTGGAAGGGATAGTATCTTCACTGCTGGAGGTGTTTGTCGAGGTTCGTGTTGCTGAACTGTATGCTGATTGAGAGTTGGAAGGACACATTTCCGAAGCTGTTTGCAGTTCTTGACAGTAGGCTGAGCTTGTACTGAGGTTACTGGGTATTTATTTAGCAAACTAAAATAAACAGTAAATGAGTGAATTGTGCTAATTAATAAAAGGACTACTTACTATTTCAAGTTTATTGAATGACAGGTATTGTAACAAGGAGGTATTTGCAATTTATATTCCATGTATATGATTTGAAGTGACACTGACGTTCATTGGGGTTGTTACAAAAATTTGACATAAGTTTTCATTAAACAAATGATATTACAGAAATAATAAACTGTCTTGATATAGCGTGAACCGACTTGTTTTCGGAGTCATCATGTTCTACTGAGCTAGCAAGATTTAATAACTAAATATTAACGATTCATAAATAATGGGCATAAGAAGTACTTGAATTCATCTTAATTGTAAATTTATTTAAAACTAAAATAGAATTCGTACAGTCAAATGTGACATATAAATAACATCAAATAATTGTCGTAATGTAAAATAATTAGATATCCATCTCATATTGCAGTGTAGTCAATCAGTGTATAATTAAACGCCGTAACATCATTAAGGAGGGGGGTTTGACTATAACAATACATACAGAGAGGGCGCACTGATCGAACACCCCAGGTTTTTGATAGTTTTAAAATCTTCTTTTAAATATGTGTTTCAATTTACCAAATGCACATACGTTTTTATTTTTTTTTCCAATTTCGACCTCTTGGCTTAATTTTCTCTTTGCACTCTGTTGCTCTAAGAATATAAACTCTTGCACTTTTTATATTTTCATAGGTTACTCGTAGGAATGCCAAGCAAACTGGCTTGTTGTATTATATGGCACTACTAAGACTAATAACAATTATCACACTGTGTGTTAAGGGTGCATCATGAGCTAATCCCAAGATTTTGTAAACGCGACACAACAAGATCGTAGGAATGATTGTAAATTGGAATTGGAAATACCTACCATTGCATTTTTGTCTACAGCACCTCAAAACAATTCTACAAAGATCTATATCAATACATTATGGAGTTGGTTAAAGCTTATTCGTAACTGGACGAAAAGAAAAACTTCTGGACAAAAAATCCCAGACATAAAACCTCCCGGTTAAAAGACCCCTAGACTAATAAAAGTTCTCGGGACAAAAACCCAGGAAAAAAATCTTTCGAATAAAAATCCCCACCATATTCATATATCTTTTTTGTTTTCGAGCTATAGTCGAAGAATGAAAACATCTTTTCAACGTCACGTTCATTTGTTTGCCAAAATATCAAAACACACTTGATGCAAGTTTTTACGTAAATTAGATGAATATAATCTAGTCAGAATAACATGGATTTCGAAAAATCTGCCCTTCAAGCCGTAAAAGATATATTCGGGGATAGTGTCCAATTTACCCCCATAGAAGATGTTGATAGGTGTATGCATTACCTAAGAGACAATATTCCTGATGAGGACGATTAACTGTTATATTATTTTGATTCCGTCTACAAAACAGGAACATATCCAAGAGTCAGAAACGATAATGATAACATAAGAGTCAGACGTGTTTCCTCAATGTTTCCTCCCCCAATGTGGGATGTACATACATCTCATCACAATATAAGGTGACGAAATGACCAACAATATTTTGTCGTTTCAAGTTATCTATGATAAGATGTTTTGGCCTTAATCCATTTGTGCATTAGAAATATAGTACCTCTTACTTTAACTTGTACCCCTTCGTATGTTAGCCACCATTTGAGAGTAAATTGATGATTAATGATTTATTACTGTAAAAGTAATGCACGTTGTCGTGTTAAAATTCAAAGAGAGGTGATAAAATGTCGAACAATAGCATGTATCAAGACTCAGTTCGACTCAGTGTGCAACCTATTAAGTAGATAATTACAACAGATTTCACAATTCTATAAATTAATTAAAAAATAAACAAATAGTAGTTTGTATACCAAGGCACTGAAGTATAACCGTAGGGCCAAGGCAAATAAACCACATGAGGGATAAAAAGGAACTTCAGTGCCGAGGTGTACACTATGTTTTATTTGAAACCGAGAAATCGTGAAATTACAACATTTTAACCAACTTTTGTAGGTTATATTCGGTCGATTGACGTTTATCTGTCGCCTCGCCACCTACAAAAAAGTCGTAAAACAATGGATTACTTCACTGCCGATTTCTCGTATTTTAATGACGATTTTGGCGTACTTCACTGCCGATTTCAAATAAAAGTATTATTTTTGATTGTTGTCGATTAATATAGTTAAAGGCTTTTTCCAATACGTTGTAAATATGTGTTAGCCAAAAGTAAACGAACAGGGCCCTATTTCATAAAACAACTTTGCAACTTTTCCCTTTGCACTTTGCAGTTTTTAAATTTCAAAAATTGAAAACTTTTGTGTTGCATAAAATATATCTTTGCTAGTTTTCAACTCTTCACTGACATTTTGCATAATAATCTTGATGAAATTTTACTTTTTAACTTCTCAAATATATTTTTATGTACCAGAAATTAATTGAAAATTGCAAAGCGCAAAGTTGTTTTATGAAATGAAGCTCAGGTCGCTGGATTTTTAATAATATCACAATTTCCTTATTAAATAGAGCGTTGTTATTAATTAATGAGTCTTGGAATACCCATCTTGTAAATTTCTTGATTAAATTTGTTTGAACGTTTGCACCGGCCATATTAATTACTTAACCTGCATAAACAACCATAATGCTGAATGTTAATTAAACACTTCTCTTTGAGTTGCCCTGAAAGCGAGATTTAATTATAATGTAACTTTCGTTGCTGAATTCTGACACATTTCCTCTACGAAAGTAAAAGCTTGCGTCGCGTTGCATACAAAGAGCCGGTTTTGCTTTATCAAACAATATCATTTTGAAAATCGATACAGATTGGGAGAAAACGACATAACAAAACAAATAAAACTGAACCGCTCAAATAGAATTACGAAGTTTCGGGCGTTAAAGAGAAGAAATTCGTGTACCCTTTGCACACCAATTACGTAACAGACAGTGCTTGAACCAAGTTTGATTAAATTCGCGCTTCGACAGTTGCCCAGAAATTTTTCGCCCTTGTCGATCCAGAAGGTGGTAGGTATTTGTTTAATTATGCAGGAAGATTTTCCTTCGTCGTAATAGTATTAAAGTAAACGAAATTTCCTCTGTAAGCGGAAATGATATTTTTAAACCTGTGGCTGCTTGAAGGGATACTTTGTGGCTTGTCAGCTATTAGAGTTTAAGTGGTTATTAACTTTATGAAACATTTTCTACACTATGACATTAAGTACCTAGCTTGCTACTAACGCTTCACTTAAGGAAGATAGGTTGGCGAGACGCAGATCGGTAAACAAATGATTTTGGTATAATTACGGATTGAATATCCGCTTCTAGTATTTTTTGAGGTAAAATATATTCATTTCTGCAATCATGTGCAGTAAAGGATTACAATAAGATATAATTGAAACTTACGTAAGAAGATTGTTAGTCCAGCCATTATGTAATTTTTAGAAACATTAAATCCCGCAGTTCTAATTTTTGAATATATTTTAAAACTGGGCGCCTTAATGAAATTTACAAGTTTTCCGATTTGGGGGAGGAGGGGCGTCGTTGCGACGCCATCTTTGAAAATGGCTGGCAAAACCGACTTTTACGGGAATATCTACGTTTTGGACTTTATTTCTAACAACTTTTGTTTGAGACATTTTTCTCTAACTCAAATAGATACTGAGCTAGAGCAGCGCAAAGCGAAGCGAAATCTGATTTTTTGTTTTTAACAAATTTTTCAATGATTATCGATTGCAAATTATGTTTTAATTATGACCACTTATTATTTTCACTCATTTCCATGGAAAGCTCAAGACTTCCCGTAATAAACGCAACAGAAGTATTTCCATAGCTTGCAGAAGAAGTCATTTCCACACTATCACAAAATTTGGGGGCTCAGGTAGTCGTTTCGGACCCCATTTCTAAAGACAGAATTCATACAAATTCCAAGACGCATGCGTAAGCCGGAGTGACATTCCTGTCTATAGACTCTAGTAAATCTATTCGAACCAAGGTTAAGGTGCACAAAGGCCAGATCTTCAGTAATAGAAGGGAGAATTCGGCAGTGAGAAATGTGGTCCGACATGACTACCTGAGCTCCCAAATCTTGCTATAATGTGGAAATAACTTAAAATAATGATCAGTCATAATGAAAACATAATTTTCAATCAATAATCATCGAAAAATTTGTTGAAGACAAAAAATTTTTTTGTGTTACCGAGGGGTAATTATACCTTTATATCTTAGATTTAAATTATGTACATCCGTTCTGAATTGTATCTTATTATACAGATAAGGAGGTGTTTTTCCAAATATAATTTTGTGATATAAAGAAGCTGTGCTAAGCATACGCCTGTTCTCCATATTAAGCCAGTTTGCTACAGGTAGTTTATATGAAATGTGATCATATTTACGTATGCCATAAATATATCTTAAACATGAATTTTGAACTCTGTGTATTCTTGTAGATGTGTCTGAGTCAAGGCAAGTGGAATATATTTCTGAACAGTATACAAAGTGAGACAGTACAAGTGCCTCGCACAGCATCTTCTTTAGCGGTTGTTCTAAATGCATTCTATGGGGATATAGTATTTTAAGATGTACCATATAAGCTTTTTGTATGCATTTATTAATATCTTTGTACCTGAATGTGTTGTCCAATATAAGACCCAAATTCTTTGCACTACTTTTTACAGGCAATATGTTATCACCAATAGCCACATTTAACGTATTTTGTATGGTAGAACGATCACCATCTCTCCCAAATAGAAGTACAGAAGACTTTGAAGGGTTTAGCACTAATGCATGTTTAGATGACATCTCGAGCAACCGATTTAAATCATATGTTAGTTCTTGGATAGCTGTATTGTAATAGGATGGGTTAAAAGATTTATATATCTGTGTATCATCAGCGTACATATGTATTTTACTGAATAAAATGTAATTATAAAAATGAATAAATAGTATACAACAGAGGCCCTAAAATAGAACCCTACGGCACTCCTTGTGTTAATTGACGAGAGTTGGAGATGTTATCTTTTATTTTTACACTCTGTGATCTGCTGCTAAAATAATTTTTAATTAATGTTACTGCACTCGCTGAAAACCCAATATAATGCAGTATTGAAAACAACAACTCATGGTTGATAGTATCAAATGCTTTCCTGTAATCAAGTAATGCAAGAACGGTTAATTCTCCCTTATCAGTTGCTCGTAAAATGTCATCGGTAATGCTCAGTAGTGCAGTAGTACAGCCATGTGATGAATGACTGGCATTCTGGTAACAAGTTAAAAGTATGTAAATAATGTATTATTTGATTATTCATGATTCTTTCTAACAGTTTCGATAAGACTGGGAGAATACTAATTGGCCTTAGGTCTGAAAACTCTTGTGGATCGTTAATCTTGGGTACGGGAGTAATTAATGCATTTTTCCAGCAATCTGGGAAAATCATATCCGTGAGGCAAACATTGACAATATGTGTTAGATATTTAACAATTAAAGGCAAACATAAAATAATCACTTATAATACCATGAGTAGTCAAAGTTATGTCGACTATTTTTGTGGTGGTGTCACGAATGTCCATTGCGCTTTGGTACGATTAGGACGAGTGCGCTAGCACGAGTCCTAATCCCAAGCGCAATGGACATGAGTAGTGATACCACCGCAAAAATAATCTACTTAACTTTGACTAAGAATGGTATTCGAGGGACTATTTAATGAACCAAACTACCTTTTTCAAATTAGTTTTCAGTAAATCTAGCAACAAACCACGCAATTTCTATAGTAACAGAACACTAATGTCGACTTTTTCTAATAAAAATCGCATTTGTTAAAAATAGTCACTTGAATACCTTCTAGGAAGATATATCCACTGATATTTTTTTGATTGGTCAAGAAACGTCAGAATTCTGGATTTTCATTGGTCACTTTTTGACAGATGACAGGTGAATTGAATAGTCATGTTTATATTGAAACCATCGGAACCAACTGCGTTAGTTTTCATTTCTAGAATTAGCTTACTAACTGTTTCATCTGATACTGTTACAAATTTAAATTTATTTTGTTGATTTTCATTATTGTTATTTAAAGAAAACTGTTTTAAATCATTATCAATTTGTAATTTTGGTGCATTATCAATAAAATAATTATTTACGTGTTCGGGGTTAGACAAGTGATTGGGTATTTGGGTTTGTGGATATCTAAAATTTTGAGCGCCTTTCAAACTTGTTTAGTATTTTGTCCTTTAGCTTTTTTACATTCAAAATGCATTTATTTGTTAAGTTTCTTAGAGACTTGTAATATTCCCAATGTGTCGGATTTTTAGATTTTTTAAATTTGTTTTTTGCATTGTTTCTTAATTTAATCATCAATTTAATGTCAGTCAACCAAGGGGCCGGTTTTTTAGTAATTTTAACTGTTTTCCAAGGAGCATGCTTATCAAATAATTGCAGTAAATTTATATTGAGTATAGCGATTTTTTCATTTACATTATTTACACAATATAATTGTTGTAAAGGCAAAATTTGTAAATCTGTTTGAAGAACATCTGTATCTAAGTTTTTAAAGTTTCGAAAGGTTTTTATTAATGAATTTATCTTCGGGGATTTTGTATCAATAACACAATAAACCATATCGTGATCAGATTCAACATTTACTTGAACACCAGAGGTTTTTATTAAAGAAGGATCGGTAGGTACTATACCGTCGATAAGTGATGCCCTATCTTGTGTAATTCTAGTGGGGTCTGTAATGTGCTGATGCAAATTTAAGCATTCAAAAAATTTGGTCAGGTATCTGGTACTAGGTTGTGAAAAATCAAGCATATCAAAATTTATATCACCCAAGAAAATAATTTTATCAGATACACATGTGCACAATGTAAAAGAAATTTCTAGTTCGTCAATAAATGTCTTATAATTAACAGAATGTGGCCTGTACGCAGTACCAAAAACAACTGTGTTTGATTTTAATTTTACTGAAAACCATAACTGTTCAATATTCAAATTGGTTTGAATAATTTTGTAACTTAGGCCATTTCTTATACGTAATCTGCAACACCACCACAACGGCTACCACGATCTTGGCGTATTATACTATAGTTTGGAATAAAAATAGCATTATTGGTTGTATGTGAAGTCAGATATATTTCTGATAAAAATAGTTTATCATACTCCGGGACAATATTTCGAATATAATTTATTTTTGGCAAAAGTGACCAGATTTTTAAATGCGCTACTTGAAAAAGATTCGAGTTTTTACTGCTCCCCATAAGTGTGCGTCTACAAAACAGAGACAAAATACAAATATCAAAAAATTAGTACAGTAAAATTGTCGGAAAATACCCCGTCACCTTAAAAAAATTGGCCGCGGCGATTCCTCTTGCCCAGTGGTTTAGGGTCATTAGACAAGTGTAAAACCAAAAAGGCGTCACCCCACCGCTTGCCAAACAGCCGCCATCTTGATAACAATTGAATTTATTTTTTCTCGCGATCCATTGGTCGCACAGAAAAAGTTATTGAACAAAAAATGTTGGAAATAAAATTCTACACATTTTTATCTTTGCCGCGATACCGAGAAGTTGGTATTTCAAACGGTAGAGGGCAACAAAGTTACCAAAAACCTGTTTCCGTCATTCTAGCTCTGTGGGGGTTTTTTTCCGAAAATTGCGAATGTGAAAGTTGTAGTGCTTGAAAAAATATGCACGAATCTCTTTTAATAATGGGACTGATTTAAATAGTCTCCGAGTGACAGCCCTTCAAAGTCCGCGGAGTGTGGGAAATGTACGATATATTTCGGCGCAGCGAAGTAACCATTTCTCTTTTGCGAGATAAAATCGTCACGTTACCCAAGTAGTTTCAATGTGAATAGGTTTTCACAACCTACAGAAATTCTACACATTTTTGGTCATTGCCGCGATACTGAGAAATTGGTATAGGTAAAAGAAATGAAAATGATGGGAAAGGACTATATGAGCCCAGAATGATATCATTTGGCTCAGATCCGTAAAGATCTTATATTTGCTGGTGTAATATTTATTATATAATATGATAATTGCAATTATTTGTAAATTTTAGCACAGGAATGACCAAAACTCAACAAATTGACAATTGCTTTACCACGTGCCATTTCTGCAAAAATAATACAGATACCCGACTGTCTATATGTTATTAAACAACAAACAGCTTGTTTCACTTCAACTAAAACATGCTACAGTGAACGAAATTATATTTTGATAGTTTGGGCCAAATGAAATGAATCGGTAATTTATTTTATTCAATTTTGACAGTTTAAAGCAGCCATACTCAACCTTTTTTCTTCTTGGGCCACATACATATGTTTGATATGTTACGCGGGCCGCAACATAGTAGACTATATCTCATAATATAATAATGTAATAGTTATTTACGTATAAAAGGCCGGAAGAGTAAGATTACGCCCGCAGCCAAAATTTGAGGCCCGACGAATGAGGGCGTTTATTTGGCTAAGGGCGTAATCACTTCCGGCCTGAGGTACGTACAACGTTTTACGCACAACTGCATGGAAGAAACACAGAATAAATTTAGGGTTTTTAATGCCTAAAATTGCTACCACAGTTAAGGTGCCGGGCCGTAAAGTAATTTGCGGGCCGTAAAGTTACTTTAGGGCCCTCGTTTTTATTTTACGCCGCGCAAAATATTTTACGGTTCGCCGGGCGTAAAGTTGTACTTTCGGTCGTCGTAACTTAAGATGTAAACATTCATTTCCAGCCTGGTTATGCGTAAAGAAAGAAACTCAAAACGTAAATGTATCCAAGCATTTATTTAAAGAAAAATGTTATTTTGGATGTTGAGACAAACTTTTAACTATTTTAGACAAATGTGGGCACATTTTTGTACAGTCTTGTATTTTAAGGCAATAATTTCCAAAATTGCACGTACTTCTTTCCCTCAGCTCTTTTTTCTTTACAAATAACTTCCAGATTCGTATAGTTTTTGAACTCCATAAATTGGTCAAATAGTTTTGCATAATCATACCACAATGCAACTAGTTGTGTAATAATTGCTGTTTCTAAGCGCCAGGGATTTTCTACAAGCAACAAACAATTCTGAATACTTCGTAAATCCTAAAATCTGCTCTTAAATTCTTTACATAAAGCAGCTATACAATTTGAAATTATTGTATAGTTTCATCAAGAAATGTCAGTACCATCTTGTTTAGCTTTTGTTACAGTTGGAAATTTATGCAGTACTTGGTTCTGTATTTGCTCGTAATAGATGTTTAGTTTCTCTTCAATAGTAAAAACTTTATTATTCTGCGAAATAATTTTATTTTCATCCTGTAAACCACGATTGAGCTGATTAAGCTTTTCTGTAATGTCGCACAGAAAACGACACCACCATCCACCGTTTTCAAGTTCACTTTATTGTTTTGTTGTGCTCAGGTATAATTCACTGTATTTATTACGGTTTTCATCACGGCGGTACTTCGACAATGGAGATACGAGCTGCTAAGTTTTCTTGGTGAATGATACAGTGAAATGTTAAAGATTTGTTAAATTGTATTTCTTTTTCAATAAGGAAACAAATCTCTTTTCGGCTCCTCTCATTGAAAGACATCCATCAGTGCATACAGAAATCATTTTCTTTATATCAATATCATTGTTCTTCAGAAAAGTACTAATATCGAGATAATCTGTGCCTTTGCTTTGATTCTTCATAGGAAGAAATTTAAAAAAAAACCTTCATAAATAGAATTCTGTTCCGTACAGTATCTAACGAAAACGGAACATTTTGATGTTGCTGAAATATCGGTGCTAGAATCAACAGTCAAGCTAAAATATTTACAGTTTACAAATCTATTATGTCATCAGAAATGTGTTTTGCAATATGTTCAATACGTCTAATGCAGATAGAATCAGAAAGCTGCATTATTTTGTATTTGCGATATTATTAGATTTTTATGTTAAACTTATCAAATAATACATTGGAAGTACTGATGGAGCATTCCTTCACAACATCTGCGTCAGTAAGTGGTTTCATATCTTTACCAAGTATGTAACAAATTTCATATGATGCTCTTGTCACCGCTGCATGTTGTGACATCGCCACTGACATAACAGTTTGTTGTTATTGCAATGACTTCTTGAAGAAAGTTAACTTTTCACGTCTTATCAAAGACCCGCCAGAAAAAATCTTGGTGACCGGCCGATTGTTCCCAAGATTTTAAAAACTTGCATTACCAGATGTTTACGTTCCTGATAATGAGTGTTTCGGGCCGCATATAAAAGCTTGGCGGGCCGCATGCGGCCCGCGGGCCGCAGGTTGAGTATGCCTGGTTTAAAGTGACATTATTAACTCCATAACCTGCATAAACAGTCTATGATTCACAAGTGAAATAAAAGTGTTTTAATTCCCTAGAGAATTAAAAAAGTTTAATTCAATAGAGAATTAAAAAAAATCAATGAAGAACAACATATTTTTATTATCTCCAAATATTTACATTCAATTGTTCTTTCTCTTTGTAGTGTGTAATATATAATTACTAAAATTTAGACCAAATAGACGATGAATGGGCAAATTTATATCTTAGTTTGAATATTTTTTTAAATTTTTTATTCAAATTTCGTCAAAATTGAATAAAAACATATATACGTCACGTGAATTAAACATTTATTAACTCAAAGATATGATCCCACTCGCACTACATGCTCGTGAGCTCAATATCTTTTCGTGAATAAACATATGTTTAATTCACTTGGTGTATAATATTTATCAAAGTTAGTGTTTCCCGACTACTATTTGCAATTTTTTATTGTTAAAGCTGTTATAATACTGCTAAAAACGTCTACAATTACGATGTAAGAATATTGACCAAAAAGACTTTCTTTTGTGGGTACAAAATAAAGATACCGGAAAAATCTTAACTGTACCAAATGATTTAATTCTGGGCTCGTATATTGAAAGTAATTTCTTTTTGCATAAACCCTAAGATATATTGTAGTCTACTCAGACACGTTTTCTTTTTTTGGAGCTGTTTCTTCGTCTTGGTTCGGAGCCTCGGACACAACCGAGTCATTATCGACCATGATAGAAATGTTGCTAAAACTTTTATTGAAAAAAGAGCTCACAACGTGTTATAAACGCAATGTGAAAAATTCTTGGAAAAAATCCGTGAATACGATTGCGAGTGCTGTTTCGTGATTGTATTCTGATTAAAAATGGATAATAGTACGAGCGATAATGGTTTTCTTTATGTTAACCAAATGGAAGACATGGCATCTCGTTAGTTATAATAAGTGAGGGATATAAATAATTTACATCTCTCCACTTCTCCGCGCGGCGCGGACTTTGAAGGGCTGTCACTCGGAGACTATTTAAATCAATCACATTATTAAAAGAGTGTCGTTTATATTTTTTCAAGCACTACAACTTTCACATTCCCAATTTTCGGAAAAATCACCCCCACAGCGCTAGAATGGCGGAAACAGATTTTTGGTAACTTTGTCGCCCTCTACCGTTTTAAATACCAACTTCTCGGTATCACGGGAAGCATAAAAAATGTGGAGAATTTTATTTCCAATATTTTTTGTTTAAGAACTTTTTCTGTGCGACCAATGGATCGCGAGAAAAAACAAATTCAATTGTTATCAAGATGGCGGCTGTCTGGCAAGGGATGGGGTGACGCCTTTTTGGTTTTACACTTGTCTAATGACCCTAAACCACTGGGCAAGAGGAATCGGCGCGGCCAATTTTTTTAAGGTAAAACGACAATTTTACTGTACTAAATAGATAAAATTAAAATTAATGCAATTTAAAACCACAATCCCAGTCTGTGTGCGCTTTGTACAAGTTCACGGTTCACTTGAGATGTTTACGGCATAAGTCCATGATTATATGGTCCGTATTTTCATGTAATTGTTCGAGTACTCCAAATATTCGCAGGTTGTTTTGCCTGGAATACTGCTCCTGCACTTCCAAGTTGCTTTCGACCGCTACCAATTTGTCTTCAAGTGCAGCTATTTTCTTTTGATATTCTACAACACGAGCCTCTATAATATGGTCAAATCTTTCGGCCATTAGTTTGAAGATCTTATCCATAAAGGCATCGTTAGCTAAGATCTTTTCGACCACTTTTTGGATGATGCTTTCGTCCTTATTGCTGTTTTGCGATCGAGTTGTACCTATCAGAACCGTTACCACCCATTTTCGAGTTTGATGCGGATTTGAAGTCAAAATATAAAACTTATTGATGCAGCGAGCACAACCACGTCTAACTACTACGAGCGCGCATTCGAATCATCTTTCATCGTTCGCATCATCTTTTGAATACCACATCGCACAATTTTACAATTCCAAGCGTCGTCTGCGTTTATTGTTTACAACAATTGCACGATTGTGATACGGTGACTATGATAAAAACAGGATCCGAAATGTAGAAAGGAAAAGTGAAGAAGAATCAACGAAAAAAGTTGTACAAGCCAAGCCAGACAGACGAAGAGGGGCAGGACGACCAAAAACAAGATGTACAGACCAAATATAAATAGATCTAAAACTATCGAAGTAAAACAATGGCGAAGGAAGACAAGGAATCGAATACGATGGAAGAAAAAGAAAATAAAGGAAATGTTTAGTATTAAATTTGTAATAAAAATTGGAACCAAGCAGAAGCTGTGAACTAGGATTAATAATAGAGAAAATTCAGAAGGCAAACTAAAGTATATTGTATATGTTAGAATGGTAAATAGTTAGTACTGCAAAATTTAAGAAAGGACAACAAGCCCGAAATTGTTACCTGATCTAAAAGACACGATAGAAACCACATTGGTGTATTTTATGTTTCCTGAACAATAAATAACGTATTATGAGGACTTATTCTGAGTTGGAAGTATCCTTCAAACATCTCCAGGTTAGAGTAAACAACTCAGTGGCGCCTAACAAACGATAATCTTCTACAGCTCCGTAGGTATAATTTTTATATGAAATCATTTGCATTTTCAGAGTAAGACCGGGCCAATTTTCCACTTTAGCAAGCCGCGTGCATCGTTTAGTCTGTTGGATGTCGTAAATGAGTTTTCACGTGTAACAATTCATACTTTCTTCATTCAAGATTATATAGATTAGCATGTGCAGCTGTAGTTTTCCTTTAAGCAGCTTTATCTAACTTAGTGTAGAGAAAATACCATTAAGAAGTGTATGACCAAAGATAATACATATAGTCTACATCTACAATAATCTTAGCTGTCGTAAGGAATCTATAAATTTTAAATTCTCCCTTACAACTTACTATACATTCACCAAACTCGTAAACTGTCGAAACGCTGTCAAGTTGGTACCTTGTTTAAATTCTGGTTTGGAACTTCTGCTTACGGATTTTGGCAGTACTGACATTTTTTAAATTTAAAAACTTTCTTGTAAAAAATAATCTCTACAATTCCTTAATTTTGGTGCATACACTTGTGCTCATAAAAATGGAATACACTTACTATTGGACTGAAGTAGAAGTGGAGGCACCACTAATTGAATTATGTCAAAGGTCAACGCGAATTAAATTGATTGACCTAATTAAATCCGCGAATTAAATCCGCGGATTGACCTAATTAATTCCGCGGTTTGACCTGATTAATTTTGCGGTTTGACCCAATTAATTCCGCGTTTTGATCTAATTAATCACATATGAAGTTTGATATGTAATTTACATATGTGCTACTGATTAAATTACGCGGCGGCCATTTTTAATTTGCTTCTGCAATTACACGGCGGCCATCTTGGTTTTCTGGCGCGAATATTTGAAATTTAAATTTTTTCAGATTTTTTTCTAAGTTCAATTTTTGAATTTTAAACTTCCCGGGATGTCCGCCATCTTTGTTTTCTGCGTGCGCACTTCGCACTGTAGTCGTTTTAATTTTGAATTTTCGCGGAAATATTTTAATTTCAAACTGGTAGATCTCTCTCTCTCTCTCTTCTGCTCTGGTTGTCTCTCTCTTGCAGTCACAGGATGGATGTTTAATTTTAAAAAAATCTCTGGCGGACTTGGATTTGAACCCTCTACGTTTGCATACACATTGGGCTCACATCGATCGATGCCGCTAGACCACGGAGCGCTACGGGATTTAAAGGGTTTGAACAGTATGCCCCTTCGCTGTTCGGTCGTTACATTTCCATATTCAAAACATATTATTTTTTCGAATATATAAAATATAAGAACGGAATTGTGCCGTCTAGGGCCTTAGAAACTTGTTAATAATTTTTAAAAATTGACTTTGTAACTAGTTTTGCTGTAATTAATTTCTTTAATTTTATAATATGAGTGACGCTATCTCACTCAGTCCCATTGATTTTCTACAGCTTTCTCTTTTCCATCCCGTTTGCTACCTATGCGTAATTACAAAAGACGTTATCGCCCCAGGCAGACTTTCTATTTAGCCGGCGATTGTGTGTCATTCTCTGCAATCTGTACTCACGTTGCAGTTTTTGCGGGGCTCGACTTTAAAATTTGGTCCTTAACAATTAACTACGTGCATAGAAAACAGGCTGGTTACTTTATTTTATATAGCGAAGTCATTTTTTGTATAATTTATGTGACATGCTGTCGATTTTTGTAAAAATTTAAGGGCGATGGTATCTAATTGCGTGATTTTTGTTCAAAATGAGTTAATTTATGGTCATCACATACATATTTTTGAAAAATGTTACAGCCTGACCCCTCAAACCTGTACAGCCCCTGTATTGCTATTAAGGCTGCACGGTAAATCGATGTTTGACTTGTGTAATTATGCTGGCAGAATATTTTTTCATATAGGTAAAAAAGCCGGGTTGCGTTGCTCTCAGCTACCGTGTTTCGGCTACTTTTCAAGGTCGACCATGTAGGCATGCAGATTTCGGCTTCCCACGTGGTCTAACTTTTTATATCGCGATGAGAAATTCAATTTTAGTAGAAAGAAATAATAAATCGGTAAAAAACATTTTATTGTTTTGCAAGATGAAAAATTACAAAAATTCGCACAATTTACACGCAGAACACAACTCGTTCTTTATGTTTACTTTAGAAACCCTTAACCCTTTTCAAATTTTATTTTTGTGTACGTGATTTGCGGTATATATAATTTTATGATTCATAAATTTGACCGTTGTAAAACGCCTGCCACAACTTGCACGGAAAACGCAACGGTTTTTGCAAAGCATGTTGTGACGAACAGCGATGAGTGGAATTTTTAAAATATTGCCCATCGAACAGCGGAATAATTCTAGAACGAATCGAAGTTTTTATTTGTATAAAATGGCGGTCCGAACACGACGCTGCACAAAACCTGGATTTATAAGAAAACTGCATCTTGATTTCCATGGATTTGATTACGTCACGCCGAAGTCTTCCGTCTCACTCATCACAGTTGTTTTCTCTCTCGTCTTACTCATCACAGTTGTTTTCTCTCTCTCGCATTTATTTAATTTAAAAAAGCTTTTGCGTCGACCCCTAGTCGGATTTGAACCCTAGCCACATGTGAATAATTATTTTAAATCGCGAAATCCGCATAAATATATTACTATAAAAAATCGCGAAAAGTGTTGAGTAAATAAATGCAACGCATTGTAAAGCCGTAAAACTTTTAGTTATTGTGCGTTTACAAGATGGGTCTTTTGACAAAGTGGAAGAACCAAACTATGCTATTGTAAATGTACAGATTTTTCACTGTCAATTTGTATATAACAACTTAATGTAAATTGGTATTTGGAACATTTTAACGAAAACAGCGACTTCTTCCGGCATAAACTGTTTCTTCTCACCACGGAACCCTATTTTATAGGTAAACGTCTGAAATTGTGTCATTATATCGATAAAAACTGCATTTTAGTTTAAAAAATTCCAGTATAAATGCAAACGGACGAAAATAAAAACGCAGTTGACCACAAAGTAACATAATTTTGAATAAAAAAAACACAATTTCGTTGGAAAAATGTTCTGTTTCACTTAAAATTTTACAAAAACTGACATCATGTCACCTGAAATTATACAAAAAACGACATTTTTATCCAATAAGCGATAAAAAATACGCCGTCTCACATAAATTTTCACAAATATCGACATCATGTCACATAAATTATACAAAAACTGTCATCACGTCACTTGAAATTATACAAAATACGATATTTTTATTCAACACACGATGAAAATTGAACAAAAATCACGCAATCACACATCATATCACATAAATTTTGTTGCAATTTTAGCAAGATTTGAATAAAAAACAGCAATTTCTGCAGCAATTTCAGTAAGATTTGAATAAAAACATAATTTCGCTGAAAAAGTTCTAACCAAAAACGACAAAAACAATATTTTTATACAACTTTCATTGAAAAAATCTTCTACCACAAGCATTTCTAGAAGCAAAATTCACGCACTTTCGCTGAAAAACGTTCTGTTCCACATCAGCTCACATAAATTTTCACAAATATCGACATCATGTCACATAAATTATACAAAAACTGTCATCACGTCACTTGAAATTATACAAAATACGATATTTTTATTCAACACTCGATGAAAATTGAACAAAAATCACGCAATCACACATCATATCACATAAATTTACACAAAAATCGACATCATGTCACATAAATTATACAAAAACTGACATCATGCCACTTGAAATTATACAAAAAACGATATTTTATTCAACACATGATGAAAATTGAACAAAAATCACGCAATTACACGCCATCCCACATAAATTTTCACAAAAATCGACATGATGTTACATAAACTATGCATAATTTTGCAAATGATTTACACTTTTTATAAAATGCATCGCTCAAAATTAAAAGAAATAGCAATTTCGTTGAAAAATTTGCAAATGTTTTACACTTTTTTATAAAATGTATCGCTCAAAATTAAAAGAAATCACAATTTTTTAAATTATATCACGCCATTATGAAATCGTAGATTGATTTTTTGAAATGTTACACTTTGTAGCTGTAAAATAACTTCAAATACTAATATTTTAGCTTTAGATTTTGTAATTATTTCAGATTCGTGAAAAACAAAAGCAGAGTAGAAATAAAGAAACACAAACACTTTGTAATAAACAAATATATTGTTCTTATCTCGTATAATACTTAATAATATAAATATAAATGTACAGCTGAATGGCTTATTTTCTAAACATTCTCTAGCAATTTACAAAACTGTAGTTTGAGGTGCACGACATTTCAAATTAAAAAGGCTGCAAGTAATAAAATCAGAATTTCATTGTGTCATTTTAAAGTTTAAGATGCACCCAATCTAGAATCCCCTTCGTTTTTGGTGTTGATGACATCTGCCTTAGAGGCGTTTTTCTAACGGCCCTTTTTTGGAGGCGTTTCCTTATCGGCGTTCTTCTGACTGAACCTTTTTGATGTGGACTTGGATGAGTAGCTGGTGTTTTTAATTTATATTCTAAATCGGACTCGCAGTTATCAGTTTCCATTTCGGTTTTTCCTATAGTACCAGTCGGGGTTGGCTTATTTTGCTGTTTAGGTTTAGCTAGCAGCACATTAGCAACGTTAAGGTCTTTGATGTAATCAGCAAACTGTAGGCGTCCGGGTGGATTAATAGTTTTTCGAGGCCGCAGAGTGTCGTGAATTAAATCGACTATGTTAGACGCCGGTAAAATTTCACCCTTTATAGTAACGGTACCCTTGTGATCCCAGCTCACATCGCTTGAGGTACTCAAAATGCGTAGGAAAACTTCAGCTTTTTTCTTAAAAGTTTTGGGAAGTGTAGATAAAATAACGGCATTTGATAGGCTGGCACTGGTTGTTTCAATAGGTATTTTGATTGGCTGCCGCGCCTGGTTTGTGAAATAAAGGAATCGTTGTAAAACCTGATTGTACTGGATCCATTTATCGTGATCAGTTAATTTGGACTTTAAAACTTTTTGCATTTCGTCATCAAGCTGTGATAATATATTTTTCTCCGCATCATCGCCAGACTTAAGACGTTGGACAAATTCCGGCGATACAATCAACATCTTCCGCTCTTTGTCCATTTTAGTCGAAAAGGAGCTCAGTCGTTTGTTCTGGTAGAGCCGTCGTGAATAAACTAGCTTAAAATCAAGACTTTCATAATAAATATATAAAAAATATGCCAGGTACGGGAATCAAACCCGTATTCTCTCTCGAGATCAGAACTTGAATCTGACGCCTTAACCATTCGGCCAACCCGACTCCCTATATAAACGAGCACTCTCTGCCTAATTAAGAAAACATATAGTTTAAAAGTCTTCTATTTGCAATTTCATACAATATTTCATATAAATTAAGCCATGTACAAATTTCTAAATCGGTTTTGATATATATTTTATCGAAAGACATGACCCTCAGCTGCCGTTTTATTATTTGTCGTGATGCGTCATCGCTGAATTTTACAAGTGCCATCCTGTCTGCGATGTGACGCACGCAGTGTTTCCATACCTTTTTATTTTAAAATTCTATGTGAGCTGATGTGGAACAGAACGTTTTTCAGCGAAAGTGCGTGAATTTTGCTTCTAGAAATGCTTGTGGTAGAAGATTTTTTCAATGAAAGTTGTATAAAAATATTGTTTTTGTCGTTTTTGGTTAGAACTTTTTCAGCGAAATTGTGTTTTTATTCAAATTTTACTAAAATTGCTGCAGAAATTGCTGTTTTTATTCAAATCTTGCTAAAATTGCAACAAGTTAGAGAAAAAATTGTAAAACATTTGCAAAAATATGCATAGTTTATGTAACATGATGTCGATTTTTGTAAAAATTTATGTGATATGATGTGTGATTGCGTGATTTTTGTTCAATTTTCATCGTGTGTTGAATAAAAATATCGTATTTTGTATAATTTCAAGTGACGTGATGACAGTTTTTGTATAATTTATGTGACATGATGTCGATATTTGTGAAAATTTATGTGAGACGGCGTATTTTTTATCGCTTATTGGATAAAAATGTCGTTTTTTGTATAATTTCAGGTGACATGATGTCAGTTTTTGTAAAATTTTAAGTGAAACAGAACATTTTTCCAACGAAATTGTGTTTTTTTTATTCAAAATTATGTTACTTTGTGGTCAACTGCGTTTTTATTTTCGTCCGTTTGCATTTATACTGGAATTTTTTAAACTAAAATGCAGTTTTTATCGATATAATGACACAATTTCAGACGTTTACCTATAAAATAGGGTTCCGTGGTGAGAAGAAACAGTTTATGCCGGAAGAAGTCGCTGTTTTCGTTAAAATGTTCCAAATACCAATTTACATTAAGTTGTTATATACAAATTGACAGTGAAAAATCTGTACATTTACAATAGCATAGTTTGGTTCTTCCACTTTGTCAAAAGACCCATCTTGTAAACGCACAATAACTAAAAGTTTTACGGCTTTACAATGCGTTGCATTTATTTACTCAACACTTTTCGCGATTTTTTATAGTAATATATTTATGCGGATTTCGCGATTTAAAATAATTATTCACATGTGGCTAGGGTTCAAATCCGACTAGGGGTCGACGCAAAAGCTTTTTTAAATTAAATAAATGCGAGAGAGAGAAAACAACTGTGATGAGTAAGACGAGAGAGAAAACAACTGTGATGAGTGAGACGGAAGACTTCGGCGTGACGTAATCAAATCCATGGAAATCAAGATGCAGTTTTCTTATAAATCCAGGTTTTGTGCAGCGTCGTGTTCGGACCGCCATTTTATACAAATAAAAACTTCGATTCGTTCTAGAATTATTCCGCTGTTCGATGGGCAATATTTTAAAAATTCCACTCATCGCTGTTCGTCACAACATGCTTTGCAAAAACCGTTGCGTTTTCCGTGCAAGTTGTGGCAGGCGTTTTACAACGGTCAAATTTATGAATCATAAAATTATATATACCGCAAATCACGTACACAAAAATAAAATTTGAAAAGGGTTAAGGGTTTCTAAAGTAAACATAAAGAACGAGTTGTGTTCTGCGTGTAAATTGTGCGAATTTTTGTAATTTTTCATCTTGCAAAACAATAAAATGTTTTTTACCGATTTATTATTTCTCTCTACTAAAATTGAATTTCTCATCGCGATATAAAAAGTTAGACCACGTGGGAAGCCGAAATCTGCATGCCTACATGGTCGACCTTGAAAAGTAGCCGAAACACGGTAGCTGAGAGCAACGCAACCCGGCTTTTTTACCTATATGAAAAAATATTCTGCCAGCATAATTACACAAGTCAAACATCGATTTACCGTGCAGCCTTAATAGCAATACAGGGGCTGTACAGGTTTGAGGGGTCAGGCTGTAACATTTTTCAAAAATATGTATGTGATGACCATAAATTAACTCATTTTGAACAAAAATCACGCAATTAGATACCATCGCCCTTAAATTTTTACAAAAATCGACAGCATGTCACATAAATTATACAAAAAATGACTTCGCTATATAAAATAAAGTAACCAGCCTGTTTTCTATGCACGTAGTTAATTGTTAAGGACCAAATTTTAAAGTCGAGCCCCGCAAAAACTGCAACGTGAGTACAGATTGCAGAGAATGACACACAATCGCCGGCTAAATAGAAAGTCTGCCTGGGGCGATAACGTCTTTTGTAATTACGCATAGGTAGCAAACGGGATGGAAAAGAGAAAGCTGTAGAAAATCAATGGGACTGAGTGAGATAGCGTCACTCATATTATAAAATTAAAGAAATTAATTACAGCAAAACTAGTTACAAAGTCAATTTTTAAAAATTATTAACAAGTTTCTAAGGCCCTAGACGGCACAATTCCGTTCTTATATTTTATATATTCGAAAAAATAATATGTTTTGAATATGGAAATGTAACGACCGAACAGCGAAGGGGCATACTGTTCAAACCCTTTAAATCCCGTAGCGCTCCGTGGTCCAGCGGCATCGATCGATGTGAGCCCAATGTGTATGCAAACGTAGAGGGTTCAAATCCAAGTCCGCCAGAGATTTTTTTAAAATTAAACATCCATCCTGTGACTGCAAGAGATAGACAACCAGAGCAGAAGAGAGAGAGAGAGAGATCTACCAGTTTTAAATTAAAATATTTCCGCGAAAATTCAAATTAAAACGACTACAGTGCGAAGTGCGCACGCAGAAAACAAAGATGGCGGACATCCGGGAAGTTTAAAATTCAAAATTGAACTTAGAAAAAAATCTGAAAAAATTTAAATTTCAAATATTCGCGCCAGAAAACCAAGATGGCCGCCGTGTAATTCCAGAAGCAAATTAAAAATGGCCGCCGCGTAATTTAATCAGTAGCACATATGTAAATTATATATCAAACTTCATATGTGATTAATTAGATCAAAACGCGGAATTAATTGGGTCAAACCGCGAAATTAATCAGGTCAAACCGCGGAATTAATTAGGTCAATCCGCGGATTTAATTCGCGGATTTAATTAGGTCAATCAATTTAATTCGCGTTGACCTTTGACATAATCCAATTAGTGGTGCCTCCACTTCTACTGACTGATTTTGTAATATTTCAGTTTTGTAATACCGGTTGGTTTGAAACATCGATAAAGTGAAATGGTTTGTTGTATTAAATTACAAGAAAATAGTTAAATAAAAATATCGCATAAAAAATTTATTTAACAATGCGAATAACACGACTTTTCAAATCAGTCCAACAGTAAGTGTATTCCATTTTTATGAGCACAAGTGTACACTTCAATTGCAATGGAACAGAAACGAAAGAGGGTTTTATTATTGGAAAGGAAAAAAAGGCTAGAGTTAATTATTACAAGGAAAAACTTCGCTTAACTTTTGACACCTGTAACATAATCTAGCTGTAATATTACTAGAACGCACTAGATTCGAAGTACACTTGCTTTCAAAACTTTCGCGTACACCTATTTTTCGCTGTATTCAATCAGGGTTGTAATTAATCAACTCTGACATTTAAATTTTTGAAAAGTCAAAATGTCATTTTTAACTTAATCTCAAAATTACCCGTTCACACAGCTAAAATTTTGCAAAATCGTTGTTACTTGATTTTGAATGTGTACGCGAAAGTTTTGAAAGCAAGTGTACATTGCCAAAAAGGAACTGTAATTTCCAGGTACACTCAGCAAATATTTAAAAATTTGACATTGACAGTTCACGAGTTTTGTGAATCGATAATAAAAACAATGCCGTTGCTAGGTTCTGTATTCTACAGCAACGAAATGAATTTTTAAAATATATTTCTGTTGAAATTAGTAAGTAACAGCAAATAAATGCTGTAAGATAAAGACAACATGTATTAACGATAACAATTAGGATACAATATTACTGTAATTAGTTATGAATAGCTAAGAGGTTAAGAATGTTAAGATCATATTCCCATATCGTCACCATTTTCTAATTATTAAGGATTGGTGTTTTATCCTAACAACAAAACAAATATTTTATAAGCAATGATTCCCAAACATTGTAATTTTCTGTGCATCATTATTTTATCTTTATTGAAATTGTTCGAACGCTGTTTCTCCTGTTTCACTTTGAAGTTCCAATAAAGATCGAATATTAATCATGATAAAGATTAAAATTGAAAAGTCATAAATAATTAGAGATGTAACTAAATTTTTGTAGAAAATGTTGTATTCACAATGCATGTATGGAAGAAAGATGTAATTTGTTTCCTTTATGAACGACAAACAACTATTAAGTAGCGAGCTTTGTTCTACATGGCCACATTAAATGAGATAGTCCTGTTTATATAAGCATATAGAGGAGCTTTACTGCTATCTTCAAGGGTGAAATTTTGAATTAGATTATATAGTCTAACATCAATATCTACGACATAGAATTTGGAACGATTGTCTGCATAATGGAGAGCATTTTGTTAAAATACGTAGTATAGTCATTGAAGCAGTTTCATAATATTACCTACACTGTGCAGTTAAATGCAAGCTGGAAATAATTTATTACCTATATCATCACCTCTGTGCCTCGGCAGGAACCTTGGAGACCTTTGCTGATGTTGCTGCAAGCAATATCCATCCTCCTGTGGACATTTATCTGCCCAAGGCCAAGGACAGTCCAGCCTGTTTCCGGTTTGTGGATTGACTTCCTGCTGAAGTACAAATTGATATTAGTTTCGCCGACTACTGGGAAGTTGTTGAGTTGACAGTTGATAAATTAATTTCAAAGGGGTGTAAAGTTGTAGTTAACATTTGCTGAAGCAGTTTCTAAGCCGTATTGTTCGTATAGTAGTTATTATTTAGATACTTTAATTCATATGTATAAAATCACATAAGTATTTATGTTTTGTCACTTTGACAGCGGATAAAGTTTGCTTGAACTTTGATAGTAATTAAGGTATCAAGAGCACTATGAGCAAAATAAGCTCCCAAGATTGTTTGTGTACAAATTGAGGGCTTTTGACCCGAGGTGTGTACAACAATAGAGTAATTATTGTCATTAATATATTGGTATGACATGAAATCGGATAAAATCTTATTTATCTTTGGCTGCTATGACAGTGATGCACATTTATAAATTTGTTGGTTAACATTTTTAAAAATCGCTTATATAGGGTGTCATTAAAGTCCACCGTGTCACTTCTAAAGATGTTAGGGGACGCTATATGGAGTCGAAAAGTCCTAATCCATTTTAGCCTTAGATGCATAGTTTTCGTAAAAACGAATGTTGAAAATTAAAAAGAAATATACGGTACCCCCCACCCAAGAAAAGCGCCCTTCCGTGCTTTCCAAGAATACTTCGATACTCAGCATCACTCCGTTTCGCTAATACAATGAAATGCTATGAACCAGTTATTTATAAAAAAAAGAAAAAAATTTTTTTGCCGACGACCATATCTCAAAAGTTGATGTTGCCTTCATTTTCGGAGGACCTGTCGTATGAAAACGATCCAAGACTTTAGGAAGGTTCCTGGCGACCGGAATCGTGTACACATACGAACATACATCCCCCGCACAGCACGTTTAGGCACCCCCCAATACGGGGGATTGATCTAGTGGGCTGGTATCTTCACCAAAAGATCCGCACCGCCGAGACGGAGATTTGATATAGTGGGTTCATTAGTCGGTTGGCTCGAATTTTAGAGATATTTGACTCAGAGTGATTTTCGATATGAGGGAATTTCAATACTTCGTACACTTCGTGTCGAAGTAAAAAAGTTGAGAACTGCTGTACTTTGCCCCAATTTGGAGGCTTGACGGAGTGTCTTAAGGTAGGCTGGGAAAACAATTGCCACATACGTCTGCATACAAAATTTATTAGCTTTTAGAACACTTTTTAAACGAAGTTTAATAATTTTAAATCCAACAATGAAGACAAAATATCGACGCACTGCAGGCCCAACATCACCAGAACACCATACACAAAACAAACATATCAGCACACTCCTGCACGGTTTACATTTTTGCTACAAATGTCAAATACGCAATTATTTATTACACTCATATATGTAATACTTACTATATTGCTAGCGGCTATGAGTGGGAAACTCACGAAGGAAGTGAGACAGACAACTAACTCTTCAATGTATAATGGTGAGCTGTGTGCAAGGCGGAGTTCAAATTCTCACGCATGCGCACGAGACGCGTTATACTCTAAGTGAAACTATGTCGGCGCCATAATGAATTCGGGTGTTCCGAGGCCCTACTAGCAATCCTTTATCTAATAGACGTGTCTGTCTGGGACGCTGTTTTATCCGGGACGCTGTTTCAGCAGCCAAACCGTAAGAGATAGAGAAAAAAGTTATGAAAGTTATATGTTTGGAATGGTCGTGTCAGCTCAGGAACCGAATTTCAGTCACGTGACACTTCCGGTTTTCGAGAAATCACAAAAAGACCGTTTTTCAAATAGAACGCGTATTAAATAATAGTATATTATGTTATTAGGAGCAAAAGTTATATTTTATGTGGCGAGGCTGGACGGGTTATCTGCCGAGCTTGCGAGGCAGATAAGAACAGCCGAGCCACCTAAAGATACTTTTGCTCCGAATAACATATAGTATTTTTTTTCAAACGTTTTTATAACAAATTATTTACAACTTTGTGAACAAAATTCGAAGAAAATTACTTGATCCCGTCAGCGGCAGATAATATTATCTGCCGCTGACGAGCGGCAGATAAAGTTGTCAGCGGCAGATAATAACTTTATCTGCCGCTGACGAGCGGCAGATAAAGTCGTCAGCGGCAGATAATAACTTTATCTGCCGCTCCTCAGCGGCAGATAATATTATCTGCCGCTTGGCAATAATGTGACAGTTTAGCATCATCAATCCAGCAGTATAATGCCATATTTTACTGCTGTTTGAAGAAAAAAACTGTTTCGGCCGCCAAACGTAGCTGCGACCCTCTGCGCCTTAAATCCTCGATCGGTTAGGCAACCACTTTGACACCTTGCAGGTCTGGGTGGTTGCCTAACCGATCGAGGTTTGAAGGCGCGTTAAATGAGACATTTGTCTCACTGGACTGCTAGTATATGTATAATACATATATGATTACACTGACATTAATTGACAAAAAAACACAAAACGCATTAGGTACCATACAGCGGTTCACAAAATTTGCGGTACCAATTTCAACAGCGAATTCTGAAGAAATTATGCTTCTATTTAAGTCAAAAATAGATTAGGACTTTTTGACTCCATATAGCGTCCCCTAGCATCTCCAGAAGTGACACGGTTGACTTTAATGACACCCTGTATATCATTGTTATGGTCACATACATGGTGCCGTCGTCTGTGTTGATTGTTATAAACAATCAACGCAGACGAAGCATGGTGCATAGAATACAAGGTGTAACGTTCAGCAGAATGGATGCATTGTGGGCGGAGCCTCAAATTCAACCAATAAGAAATGGGCCTACAAAGGGAACGAATGGTAGTAGTAAAGTGTATTGTTGAAGTCGTTGTCTATGTCAAATTCTAGGTTAGGTTTTGTGTCAGTTGGTGTCAGACTGACGAAAAACCTAACCTGCTAACCTCGAATTTGACATCGACTGACAGTGCCAGCAACACTATACGATCGCGGCGATGGTTACACCATCACTTACTATATTGTTAGCGGCTATGAGTTGGGGGGTCACGAAGGAAGTGGGACAGACAAGCAACTCTTCAATGTATATGGTGAGCTGTGCGCAAGCGCGTCGGAGTCGTCCTCACGGTGGGGAAGTGATCAAGTTTAAAATTCGCTTCTAAAGGCGGAGTTCGAATTCTCACCCATGCGCACTAGACGCTTTATACTCAAGGTGAGACTATGTCGGCGCCGTAATGTTTTCGGCCGTTTCCAGGCCCTACTAGCAATATACAGTGTATTTATTTTAATAGTTAACATAGTAGTTTCGTTTCTATGCCAGCATTTAATCATACAGGGCACTTCCATAGTTACCAATGATATCAATAGATTAGAGCTTTTATTTTACGAGTTAACATACGAATTTGAATTAAGTACTTGTTAATGAGAAACCTTAATTTTGTTACCGGAATGTAGGTATGCAACTAACAGGTAGATATGTAGGAACAACGTGTGTGTTGTATCTTTTCTTTAGTGCTATACATTAAGATAACTTTCAATTGTCTTTTTGACAAGTAATAATTCCTATGTTAACTCGCAAAATACACGCTCTAATCTATTGGTCCCATTTGTAACTATGGATATGACCTGTATGATTAAATGGTGGTATAGAAACGAAACTGCTACGATAATTATTAAAATAAATTCCCTGTATGTTTAATACACATATGGGTTATTACACCATGATCGCGGCCATGATGGATTTCCTCCCCTCTACTTTCTGAACGACTGCGCATCTCCGGGAACGTTTCACCTTGTATTCTTTACACCATGGTCACATAGACAGTGACAATCAATAAAGGCATTGTTTCGAAACGTAAACATCTTGCAAAAATTAGTTGTTCTACGCGTTTTGGAAATTTCTCCAGCACTGAAATAACTGTAAAAATTAAAAACGCAGTTCCTAAAAACACGCTGAATAATAAAACGTCAATATGGAGGCAGTTTACCGAATTCTGTAATTCAAGAAATTATCAGTTGGTGAAATACACGCCTGTCGAACAACTGGCACGTATTCTAAAACACTGGGCGTTTAACATGAAAAAAGTAGATATCTACATAGAAAACTATATTAATTAGGGCAACTATCTTATTTTTTTTTCATAGGTAAACCGAAACGATTATAAAGAGTACGTTGTGAAAACCTTATGGAATAGTATGGGGAAAATGCTGCAGGAAAAATATTATCATGCATTTGGTATACCATTTACCTGTTTGTTTTATTTTACCGAAAATTGATTTTCTTGTGGAATAATTGTATTTTCTTTTCTTTTATTATCTTTATTTTTAAGATTATTACATTTACTGCACTATACCGTGTGTCCACAGGAATACGCACCATAGGGATAACCAAATAGAATAGAAAGATCGGCTAACGCTGGAATCGCCGGCACGCTAAAACGTTGTTTTCTGGCTTCTGACTCGCCACTGTATGAAACAATATTGTTATAAATGGTACAAGAAAAGGGACGGTGGTCATAGCACTGGTTGATATTTATATTCTATTAGCATTATCTTATCTCTATGGTGCGTACTCCTGTGGACACACGGTATGTAAACATATGTAACTATACAGGGTTATTCACGTAAGATGACGAGCCTGACCAGGTAAAAATGCAACCCAAAATACGACTTATAAAGCTAACTGGATCCCTATTGCATTAGCACCTCGAATTTGACTGTTTACATGTCATTGGTGGCACTGTAAGTCTATGTCAAATTCGAGGTTAGCAGGTTAGGGTTTGCGTCAGTTTGTGTCAAAACCTAACACCCGAGGTGCTAATGCAATAGGGATCCAGTTAGCTCTATAAATCGTATTTTGGGTTGCATTTTTACCTGGTCACTGGTCAGGCTCGTCATCTCAATAACCCTGTATATAACTATATGTTATTTACTGTATGGGCGCATTTGTATCTGTACTTGGTGCTTAATAGGTGTTTACACCTCAGCACTAATCTTTGCAATAATAATAATAACATTTGATTCCTTCAAAGAAGCAAGAGATGCAAGAAACACTAAACGGCAAACGTTGCAAGAACTACCCCATAGGAAAAAAAACGAGTTCTAGTGTCTTGACTATAGCGGAAGTGTTCGCAATGGTAAGACAATGGAACGAAAAAGAACCAGAAGGGTTTCAAAAAAAGTTTTACCATGTAGCAGCGTTTCAGCTAGCCTGTAGAGGTGGGGAAGCTGTAAATAGAATCCTATTTTTAGTAAAACAGCTCAGGGGGATCCAAAAAGTGAAGCAACGGCAAATACTTGACAACGATTGCAGAAAATAATGATATTTGTCCGGCGAGGTTACTAAAGAAGTTGTTTGAGAAACTGGGACAGAATGTTAAAAGCGAATGGTTGTTTCTAACTCCCAATCCCTTCTGGAGAAAACTAAATTCAAAGGGTTGGACAGACGGACAGACATACAGACAGCTCTATTGGACAGAATAAAATCACAAAGTGGACGAAGCAATTAGTAGCACGGATTAGAGTACCTAGATGACATTTTTGACATAATGCTTTTTGGAGCACTACTCTCCAAAGGTTCAAAACAAGAGGCGGCGCCTTTAACCCGCCCGATCGATAAAGATAAACGTTTTACCACTGATTAGCAAGCAGTTCCGCATATTTCTTTCTTTCTACACTTCTTAATAAATACCTCTTAATTTCCAATACATAACACATAATGTACGGTCGGCGCCTTAGAAATCGGGCACTACACACTATCCATATATATAATAGGCTTGTCAGGGACGCTGTTTCAGCAGCCAAACCGTAAGAGATAGAGAAAAAAGTTATGAAAGTTATATGTTTGGAATGGCCATGTTAGGTCAGGAACCGAATTTCAGTCACGTGATACTTCCGGTTTTTGAGAAATCACGTGATTTCCGTCCGGCCGGGACGCTGGTCCGTCCGGGACGCTGTTTCAGCAGCCAAACCGTAAGAGATAGAGAAAAAAGTTATGAAAGTTATATGTTTGGAATGGTCATGTTAGGTCAGGAACCGAATTTCAGTCACGTGACACTTCCGGTTTTCGAGAAATCACGTGATTTCCGTCCGTCCGGGACGTTGGTCCGTCCGGGACGCTGGTCCGTCCGGGACGCTGTTTCAGCAGCCAAACCGTAAGAGATAGATAAAAAAGTTATGAAAGTTATATGTTTGGAATGGTCATGTCAGGTCAGAAACCAAATTTCAGTCACGTGACACTTCCGGTTTTCAGAAATCACGTGATTTTCGTCCGTCCGGTACGCTGGTCCGTCCGGGACATTTGTCTCACTGGTTGCTAGTTATGATATATTTGGCATGTATTTTTTAAGTGTATAAACTGGGTTTTTACAGTTATTATGGTTTTAATTGTTACGTCAGATTGTTTATTGTTTGTCAATTAACCGGAGCAAGAATACTCCAAAGACTAGAAGAACATATTACGTGTCCCGATTTCTAAGGCGCCGACCGTACATATTATGTTTTGGTTCCTCTGCTATCTGCAAGTTACGATGTCGATGCGGATGACGGTGAACCGATGTCGATGCAGATGACGTGAACCGATGTCGATGCAGATGACGGTGAACCGCCAACCGGAAAACCGGCTGACTTAATCGAAACGAATCGAGAGCCAAAATTTATTCGAATGATTATTCAAATAATCATTCGGTTATTAATATCATTCGAATGCAAATAATTCGGTTATGAAAATTGTCAGGTTATGCCCATCACTAGTTTCGACGTTAAAAGAATAAAAGTAACCAATCATCTACTCGGGCAACGGCAGTGAGCGAATTTTGTAAACTAGTGAGTAGCAACTCATAAAAATTACGGGCCATTCTTTTCTAATTGCATTAAACAAACAATTGCACACAGAACATCATGGGAAAATAGTGGAAGCTATGAGGGGAAAACATGTAGAAGCAGGCACGGGTGGGACCATCGGGAGCTCGGGACATTTCCCGAAAGGCCGGTCCAATTGGCCCAATTTGGGCCGCGGTCTTTATAAATGTGACTGAAACCCTTTGTTTCATTTGCATAGTTTCCATTTACTTTGGACAATTAGGTATATGTGACAATTTTGAAAATCTGGATTTATCGGAAAATTCTACTGCCGGTCAACAACCTTTTGGATTGACTAGATCAGAGAGGTGAGAGGTACCTTAGCCAAGCTATTCAAACCGGTTTGCTGTATCACGGGGCTTCCCCTTTTGGTTACGGAGTTTAGTGGGCGTCGCTTATGAAAATCGCAATAGAAATTATTTTCCTTTGCGAGAAATTTAGTGAGTAACCGTCGCGCAAGTTAGACAAAGCTTATTTTCTAATAACGGAGTGAATGTAGTTTTTCGAGAAGTTGAAAGTTTAATTTGTTTTAAAATTAAAATGATTAAAGACAATAGTAAAAAAGTCAAAGGAGGCGCCGAAAAAATACGCGAGACAAAAAGACGCAAAATGAACGAAGAAGCAAGGAAGTCCATATCTCTGGACACAATGTTTTTGAAACCTATCCCGAAAACTGCGGATAGTGTTTCTGTAGTGCATTCACTTCAAAGTATACAAGAAGCACCGACTCATATCGACACTCAGAAAAAAAAAGAAACTGAACGAATTCTGTGAAGTTGAGGTTATAGCTGCTGTAAGTAATAATGCTACAACCAAATTATATGAACGTGAGCAAGAATCTTCAGAGATTGAGTTTTTTGAGTTTAACCACTTTGAACGACCCAATGTAAATGAGTTACATTTTTTTGAATGCCACCCTCAGATTCCTAAAACACAAGGAAATATTCCATTTAATGTTAAAAATCTTTTGTTCGATCGAATAAAAATTCCAGACAGTGGCTTACCTACAGTTTTAACAAAAAAGCCTTGTTCTGTACAGCTTGTTTGGCTTTTGGGGATACCGGTGAAACAAACAGTTTTACACAAGGTATGTCCGATTGGAAGCACGTATATCAAAGAATTGATGAACACGAGAGAATTGTAAACCACCAAAAAAGTTGTGAATCGTACTTTTTATTTTTGAAATGTAAAACTGTGAATACACTTTTATTCAGCGAACACCTGAAGCAGCACAATAATCAAGTAACAAGTAATCGTAAAATATTAGAGATTGTTATTAAATATAAGGACCGCTACAGAGAGGGATAACTGGAGAGACATCGCCAATTCAGCGACATGACAAGACAACTTGAGATCACGACATTTCATCTATGAAATAAACGACTGGAGAGAGAGAGAACCCAAAAAACATGTTTTTGTTCATTGGTGTCTGTCTGTCTGTCTGTCTGTGTGTGTGTGTGTGTGTGTGTGTGTGTGTGTGTGTGTGTGTGTGTGTGTGTGTGTGTGTCTGTGAACAGAATATCGAAAAAAAGGTTTGGCGTTGAAACTTCATATATAAGTTTTGTGTACTATCTAGATGCGACAGCAAGCTTTTGAAGAAAGTCGCATAACCGAAAGTTTACTCTTGTGATTTTTCAGTGTTTTTCGATTTTTCAAAAACGGCTCTAACGATTTTTTTCAAACTTTACATTTTTATTACATTTTTAATGTGTATTGATGAAAGATAGGTGATTTTCCAGTTGAATACCTCTAAAATGAGTTTCTTTTGTTTTTTTAAATTTTTTTATTAACTTTTATTTTAAATAGAACACCCGTTATATTATTACATTTTTGAATTCGGCTTAACATTTTAGAAAAAAATTGTCTCTTTAACTAACGCTCTATTTTGTACCGTTTTTGTAGAATTTACATTTTTTTTAAATTTTTGGATATGCTTAAAAATTAAAAATACAATTTTTAGCTAATTATAAGATCACTGTAAAAGGAAATTGTGTGCGTGTATCACACTAGATTTTTTTTTACTCGTTACCCATTTCATCCATGTCCAATTACATACAAATAAACATAAGTTTTTAAAATGTTCTGTGTATTACTCTAATTATTTCAAAACTATTAAGCTTTTCTGGCTGATATAAAAATATATTTTGCCCATATATACCTTGGGCCGGTCTGGGGCCATTTCCCGGGCCGATGAACCCCAGCCCATCCGCCCCTGTGTAGAAGCCACCAGCAGTACTGCTGTAGTAAGTGTAGCTGAGACGAATTCAGACAACCAGGAAAATAAAGTTTTCTATGATAACTGAATTTTTAGCAACTGTTCTTTTAGTGGGAAATAAATGTTCTAATTAAAAGGTATATTATTTCATTCACTAAATTATCTTGCCGAATTAGTTTTTCTCATCAAATCACTGGGCAACAAAATATTGTTCAAAAGAGAAATTTATACGAAAATCGTACGACACTCGTTAATGACCAATAGAAAAATTAGTTCACGAGCCGTATCCAAGACAACAAAAAAATTTCTTGGAAATTTTTTGTAGGTAGACATTATATACTTCTTTTTAGGGTTTGTGTCGTTACGATTTTCTTACCGAATCTGCATTCGAGCATTAATTCATAACAACGCCCTAATTTGCCCTCGCGTCCCGCTCGGTCAAATTAATACGACGTTGTTGGAACGCACTCAAAAAAATTTCCGGAAAGAATTAATGCTCATGAGATTATATGTGATAAATTAAAAATTTCTCGTCTAATTACATGCAATAAATTTGTATATCTTATACTTTGTTTTGAATAGATGGTTGTCGTGATCATATTCAGGAAAAATGAATATAACTGAATCGTCGATTAATTAAACGTAAAAAAACATGTTTAGGAGTTAATAAATGCAGCGGAAATATACAAGTAGAATCAATTACCAAATTGGCTATTAATTTCATATTTACTTATCGACTGACGACGTTTAAACCATTATTTCCCAGATGCTCAATACCCTTAAAACTAATTAATACCTGTAGTATAATTTCAAAAGTATTTAGAAACAGGAACCATAATAAAACAAACATATATAATTAAATTGGTTCTCTCCTAAATAAAGCTCTTTTTACCTAAATTATGTATACAAACATACTTATCAATTATTAATATTTTTATTATCTACATCTCGATATAATCAAAATGATGGTAATAGCAGCACATCCAGTAGAATAAAGATATTAAATGGATTTCAATCTGAAAGTTGACACTTGTTGATTCTTTATACTGTAAACAAGATTTAGTCATAGTGCGAGAACATGTAACGACTACCATAAATTGAATAGTTTCGTGTTACAAAGTAACTCTATCGTCTTCTATTCTGCCCTTTTACGTTTCTTAAACTAAGTGTAAAAAGTGCAAAGAAAGTTCTCGCTATTTTTATCTCACAGCTATTTATGTAGCAGAATCAAAATAACAAGCTTTACTGTGCGAAACGTGAGTGGAAATTCACCTGAGTGCGACAAACGCACTTAAGGCTTAAGCTGTTACCGTTAATAGTGCCATTTACACGCACGGTTTTTCGTACAGGTTTGGAGCGGACGCGCCAAACCCGAGTGCAAAGAGCGCGCATGTAAATGCACCAAAACTGTACAGGCAAAGAACGTGTTGTAACAGGCACGCCAATATCGCACTCCAGGCTCTTGCAATATAAAAATTCTTTCTGCAAAATGGTTCAACCAAGCGCTAACCCAAAACTTTTAGAATTTCTAAAATTCCACACGCCACATCAATACTTGACGAAATCGCATTTACACTAAAAGTTTTGGATTGTACGCTCTAAAACTGCAGATCAGTGTGCACGCCTGGAGTGCTACGATTTAGGTAACAACGCGATTGGCGCGTGCATTATTTGCCCGCGCTCCGGCGTGCACGTTTGGAGTTCGCTCCAAACCTTCGCGATGGGAGTGTACGTGTAAATGGCACTATTGTGCTCTTTTGAAGGTATTCGATTGCTGGAACAAAGTTTATACGAGTAAGCATTATTGGCACTTGGTCGTCTAAAAATGCTATCATTTTCTTTCTTCTAAATAGGTGAATTTTATTTAGAGCTTTATTCTTTTTTAAATTTAGAGAGTAGCTAATTTAATCAAATAAGTGATAGATGAATTAATAGCATGCAGAAATCATACTTTTCAAAAATTATTTTCATCTAGTATGGCTATGGAATAGTTCCGAATTTATGAAAGCAACTATAAGTCACTTAAAAATGAAATGTCAAGTTTGACATTTAAGTATAATCGTAATTGCATTGATGAATTAGGAACTATTCTATAGCCATATTAGATGAAAGTAATCTTTTGATCATACTTTATTTTTAAATGATTTTTGTACAGCATGGTTTAGAAAGTTCGGAAAAGCTTGGTTTTGATAGAAAATTGAATATTCAAACAGCATTTGTGAGATTCGCGAAATAGCCCGTAGTATACAGAGTGGAACAAATAAATTGAAATGAAATAAGAGTAAAGCATCTTTATTTGACAACAAAGGCTTATACGAAAATGCTATATTGAACTGAAAAATACTTTCAATTATTGGATAACAAATTTTGATCGATGCCGGAAAAAGTTCCGCAGGAAAAAGTTCCGCGGAAAATTCTTCGCCGGAAAAAGTGCTGTGGGGAAATAAATCCCCAGGAGAAAGTTCGGCAAGAAGAAGTTCCGCAGGAAAGCGATGCTTTGGTGTTTTGTCCATGTTACATGATTAATAAGTACCATACCATAGGGTACAAATGCATATGATAAAAATGGAAAAATTTGCTGGTCTCTTATGTATATTATAATTACATTTATAGTATTTTAAACTACTACAGTGACTATATAATCACAGTGTGGCCATACAATTTTTGACTGGTACTTTTTCATCCAATATCAAAATACGATTTTGCGGAAAACCATGGTGATGTAATAAAAAAATAGAATTTTTTAACGGTGTAAGCGACATTTGATAACAAAATAGTATATTAAAGTATGAGTGGATAACAAGGTCTTTAAAACACGCGCGAGTTTTCGAGCACGACGGCGTAGCCGGAGTGCTCGAAATAGAGCAAGTGTTTTAAAGACCAGTTATCCACGAATACTTTACGCAATTTTTTATTATACCTCCAATACTGGAAATAAATTACGCACTAAAAACTTAGAAATAATTTTTGTCATGATAAATCGAGAGGGCATAATAATATTGCTACTATAGTTACGAGAATTGTTTACGTTTTTGTCGCGTCCATGTCCGTTGTTGCATTCAGTCGTTTCCTTGACAACCTTTAAAGCTCGGCGAGCTTTAATCGCCTGTATTCGCACGCTCAGGCGTGCTTTAAACGGCGATTCTGATGCAGGTATAATAAAAAATTACTAAAGTCAAAATAAAATTTTACAATTCATTTGCTGAAGTGAAAGAAAGTTATTCAAAATGACTAATCTCTCAAATCCAATAAAATACCACAAAGAGGTTTAAATGTTGAAGAAATATGAGTCATAAGGTGTTTTCATCAATTTATTACAATTAATGGGAATTGGAAAGTTCAAATCCAAAACGCAAATGATATAACATCATTTGTATAGAAATCTTCTCGGTAATTTAATGTGCTTTATTAACATCTAAATTATATTAAATAGATACATGGACTAAACTCCAATCTAGCCCATTGGTGCTTAGGCGCATGCGCTTGATAATGTGATTCTCAGTTTGTCGGAGGTTCTACAAATGTTCAGACAATGCAGGCAAAACACGAGAGTTTCATGCCAGACCCAATTTTGGCTGCCGTCAAGGTGCTAATTTCGGTTAGCTGCAGTTTAAGATTTGTGTATACTTAGTACAAAAATGCCTGTGTATCACCATAAAACAAGCAGTTAGTCCAATCGTCGACAATAATATTGAATTTGAATTTCCCAATGAGTATTTCTCTTATTTATAGCTTAAAATCCAGTTTCGCCACTGGCATGACAATTCATCTAATTTCATATTCCGGAAATGTCAAAATGTACCAGTGGGCTATACTGGAGTTTTCCCGACACTAAACTACTTGCTATACATGTTTAACCTGGAATTGCAAATGTACACCGCAATAATCTATTGAACAGTTACTTACGAATATTTAAGCAAAAAAAACTTAACAAGAAAATATTTATTTCTCTGTTAAATGTTCTGGATTGTTTGATGTTAATACTGTTCTGAATATCGTAGATAACTAATTTGTGAAAAACGTCAAAATATGGCTCTTTTCCGTATAAACAAACTATAATTTGGAAAACTCATGGCCGCGGAAATACTAATGGCGGATTTCATCACGTGATACGTCCACTCAAACTTTTGACAAGTTATAAAATGCTAATGTCTTATTTTGACATTAGTAACCTTTTGGGGTGAAATTCGGTGCACGGTCCGGTCTATTTCGCATCCGCTGCGAGCGAAGTAAGTTTATAGTTCGATCAGCGTGTCAAAATGTTGTGGGTGCCGCTTGCCGCTATCGTCTCGTAATGTTTAAAGGTAGATTCAGACTGGCGGTAGCGGCGCGGTGGCGGCGCGGTAGCGGAGCGGTCCTGAAACCGCTCAGCAATCGCTCTGCACGTTTTTAAATGATATGATTCAGACTAACAAGCTGCGCGGAAGCGGAGAGGTAGCGACAAGCCGGCGAGGATATGGCGATAGCCCGGCGGAGCGGTTTCGATCGATCGGGGAGCGATTTTTATGAAGAAACCGCGCGGTTAGATAAAAACAACCATAATTTAGAGTGAAATATGCAGTTCAGTACCGTCCGTAATTGCAGGCGGATGTGATTGTGCTACAACATGGAAGAGCAACCAAACATTTTGGGTTTGGAAATTAACTATGCAGCTAAATTGTTCAATCAAATTAATTTTTACTCGCGTTTCGTTTGCATTTAAAAACTAACTTATTCAGACGTTTACGTTAAGTTTTTAAAAAGTTTTTAAACAGTTAATTATTTGATGAACTAAAAATAGAAGAATGAGGTTAGATTTTACAGATAAACAATGTATATTTTTATCCTTATGATTGTATAATTGATTTAATTGAGGCGGAATGAGTACTTCCTTTTTTATTTTTAAATAAATCCTTGACGAAACAGTTTATTTTCAAATATTTAACAGTGTGGAAAATAATTTGTTCTGCGAATTGTCAAATATGAAATCCCGTTGGTTCAAATAATTCTCAGCAACGAGATTTCATTAAACATTTATTACTAATAGCATAATTTTAAAATAAACTGTTTCATTAACGATTTATTTAATTTAAAATATAAAAACGTGAGTGCTAAATTCTCACCAATTAAGTCAACTTATACAATGATAAGAATAAAAATATGCATTTTTTTATATGTACAATCTAATCTCATTTTCCTAATTAGTTCATCAAATAAGTAACTGTTTAAAATCTTAATTTAAACGTCTTAACAAGTTAGCTTTTCAATGCTAACGAAACCGGCATAAAAATGAATTTGATTGAACGATTTATTAATATATAGTGAGTCACCCGAACTACGTTTCGGTTCGCAAAATTGAGAGAGATTCATCAACATAAATTAAAAAAAAAAGGATGCATCGGCGGGATCGAACCCGGGGCCACCCGCGTGATAGGCCAGCACCCTACCCCAGGACCACCTCTCTTGTTTGAATAATGCGCGCACCCGAGCTAATAGAGCACGGCGTAAGGCGCTCCGCCCTGCTGCCTAGAGGTGTTAATTAAATTAAAACTTGTTCGCACTTTTTTTGAAAATAAAAACCGGCCTACGATCTAAATCTAAAAATTAGCAAACTTTTAAGCCATCGTACAACTTAATCGGTCCAGTATCTTCGGAGGAGATAGCGAACAAACATAGACGCAAACACGCAAACACGCAAACATAGGTACAAAGAGAGCACCGATTTTATGTTATAGATAATTTCTAAACCAAAAATTAAAAAATGTAATATTATGTGTGTTTACGTTATTCTTTATTCATCAATACAAATGATTATTTTGAGTTCAATATTTGTAATTGTTTTTACTTTATAATATACAGTGTGTCCGCGGATTGGGTTGACATAAGATGTAAATTACACAACATTTTCGAGTTAGATGTTAATATTCTAGGAATCGTTCCTGCTTGTTCTCAAACCAAGATTTTGAGAAAGTCAATCAAATTAATATACAGGGTGTTTTTAGAATCAATTTTAAAAAATCCAAGAGTAAACTACCTTTATTAGAAGAGGAAACAAAAAAAGTATTAAGAAAAGTTTTTTAGAATTAAGAGTAATGGCAGACTCAATTTTCAAAAAAATCGGCTACTCTTCATCGGAACTCTCTGAACTACTTGCAAACATTTTTTAAAAACTTATTATCGACTGCACGCCTCTGAACGCCGCTTGTAAATAAACTCACCGTCGAACTACCGCGCTCAGTATGAATACCTACTAGTCTAAAAACCGCCCACAATTCGCGCCGCTACCAAACCGCTACCGCACCGCTGCCGTGCCGCTACCGCCAGTCTGAATAGACCTTAAAGCAATGCGTTTCGCTCTCGGCGGTGGTCCAGGTTAATGGTTTATGTTAGTTGTTAGGACTTGATAATTTTTTTTAGAGAAAAAATACGAGAGAGAGAGTTTGTTCAACGTTACATTTTCATGTTCACTGTTACATTTTTGCGCATGCGCACTAGTCCGGACCGTGCACCGAATTTTTACCACTTTTTGTAACTTATATTATTATATTATATTGCAGGTTAAGTTTTACGTCAGTCTGTGTCAAACAACAAACAATCCCTAACCTTTTAATCTTGAATTTGACAGAGACTGATAATACACTTCAGTACTGCCAAACGTATAACACATATCAAGGCCTGCTCAGAATCATTTTTTTTATCTCATGGTATAATCTGTAGTGTAAGTTGCCGTTTTTATGAATAAAACATTATGTATGAAATCGACATTATGTTATTATTTCTTATTTAACTTTTCCACGGCCGTGGGTGTTCACGTGTAACTTTTTCCTGCGAAACTTTTTCCTAGGGATTTATTTCCCGACGGCACTTTTTCCGGCGGAACATTTTTCGGTGGAACTTTTTCCGGCGGAACTTTTTCCGGGATTCAGTGTATCAAAATTGATTATTTCGAAATATGTTTTGTAATTATTATACACTTTAACATACACTTATAAATCAGTTTAAGAGCTTACTACTACAAAACAACTCCTTCCTAGTAAGAACAATTTTGTATTTTAATTTTAAAGAGTTTCGGGGCGAGCCTTCATTTCTAGAGAGCATGTCTCCTGGTGGCGGATAGGGGCTAATCGAACCACGAACCAAACAGACAAAACCGCATCTATTCCAAACTGGGCGGCTACAAAGAGTGGGCCAACCCATAGAAACCCAGAATTAAAGAGATGGGCCCGTACAACATACACATATGAAGTAGAGTGGACAAAGAGAAACGAGCAAAACGAGAAATGTCCGTTATATAATACGCAAAACAAAGGAAAATTGGAAACTAATCAGTGAAAGAATATTAGAAGTTAATAAAAACAAAGACCGACGATTATTGACTTGTGATGGAAAAAAGGTAATTGCTGCGAATAAGCGATTTCAATAAATAAGTTAGGAGAAGAATCAACGATAAATTGGTATAATTATTTGAAGAAGAAGTAGGAAAAACCAACTTAGAATCACAAAGTATGTGAGGTACATTAACTAAAGATAACAAATGGATACTATAGACATAATAACGTACGTAAATAAATTTGGAGAGAAAGAGGAAGAAATAGATAATCAATAATCGACTATATCATTGCTCGTAGGGATTCTATAATAAGAATTGCAAATTTAAGATTAACATGTAGAATGGATCACTATTTGGTGAACCAAGATCCAAATGCAAACTACCTATATTAAAATAGATTAAAACAGAAACTAGACGAAAACGCAGCGGTATCAAGTATTGTGGTATATAAACATACCAAGAAATGCATTCAAAAAGCTGCATATGAGGAGATAAGATGTGAGCGTGGAAAAACGGAAGTAATGTACTGATAAGCTCGGACAGGGGCTAAAAACAAGAACAATTGAAAAATTATATAGAGGTGGTTAAACGTAAAAATTCGGAGGAGGTAAGAAAGCATAATAAAAAGACGGACAAAGCCTCGTTCAAATTAAAGTAAAAAGTCGAAACAAGCCACTTGGGAATCGAAATGTAAGGAGATGAAAACGAACATTGGAGGTAAGAGAACGGGTAAAATCTGGAGATTTATAACAAAGATCAAATCCTCACTTAACTAAAAGATAAAGATTCACCCAATCACAGAAAAACAGTGGCAACAATACTTCTTCTTCCGGTGCCTATCTGTTCCGGATGTTGGTGATAATTACGCCTATCCTTATTTTATCTGCAGCAGCTCTAAATAATTCTGTTGTTGTTGATGTAAACCACGTTCTAAAATTCTTCAATAATGATATTCTTCTTCTTCCCACTCCTCTCTTGCCGGGTATCTTGCCTTGTACGACGAGCTGTAGTAGTCCATGTTTCTCACTGTGTCTCATAATATGTCCTAGATATTGAAGTTTCCTTATCTTATTGTTTCCATTAATTCAAGACTTGTATTCATTCTATCTAAAACGTTCTTGTTGGTAACATGTTCTACCCATGAAATACTCAGTATTTGCCGATATACCCACGATCTCGAAGGATTGTATCTTTTTGCTAGATGCCTCCGTTAGCGTCCACGACTCCATTTCGTAAAGAAGCACAGAGAACACATAACATCTTACCAAACGCATCTTCAATTCTATATTAAGATGATGTGCCTTTAATATTGGATCTATTTTGTTCAGGGCTGTCAGTAAGTATTACAGTATCCTCTGCATAACGGATGTTAATTATGCGCTCCCCATCAATAAATATTCCTTCATCACCTCCTTCTATTGCTTCATTAAAGATCCCTTCCGAGTATAAGTTAAAAAAGGATTGGTGATAGGACGCAACCCTGACGTACTCCTCTTTGAATTCAAATTGTTTCTGACTTTTCTTCCTCTACCGCTATGTCGGCGGACTGGTTCCAATATAGGTTTATTATAATCCTGATGTCATTGTCATCTAGTCCAATTCGTTTTAAAATTTCGATAATTAATACTACAAAGAATTATTAAGGAAATATCGATTGCAATTCGAAATTTAAAAAAACCAGCTACAAAATGAAAGAGTTAGAAAGATAGAAGTGACCCAAAGTCGATTAGGAGAAACAGACATGGCACTAAAAAATAAAACGGAGTTTGGGTCAAGGGAAATTCCAAACGGCTGTTTAAATTCCAGTGGAATGGAAAACAGCATGGCATTCTCCCACACACAAAAAGAAAGAAAAAGAGATTGAAACGGGCCTTAGTGTACGCCTTGGCTGTTATGCTTGTCTTAATTCTTAAAAGCAATAGCCAGCTTGTATTTTTTATATGTATATTCTTGTAAATTAGATTTAAACAGTGTAGCAAAAGTGCACAGAGCTGTCGCCGAACACACAGCACTTAAATTTCGGGTGTGTGGCGTTACTGGAAGCCAGCAATCGCGGTGTGTTAGTTAAAGTTAAATAGAAGCGGCCTAAATGGGCTTGGCGGTATTTAAATTGCTGCCACAGTTTCAAAGTACAGCGAAGAAGCGTTTACAAATTAAGTGAATGCATCACCGCCGTGTACTAGGTGAGCATACAAATTGTGGAACATCCATGGGATGTTCTTTAAAGCTTTACGAAGTCGTTACGTCAGCTAGTCATCGTTGTGGTGATAAAGACAGCGATTAGAGGAGACGGGATTCCTGCTGAATTCCAGTGTGGTTAATTTCTATGACTCACGGCAGCTAATTATAGATAAAGTAATACAGGGCCAAACAAGAATGCGACAGAGTAAGTCCGGGGCTACTTCCAAGTCAATGTTTTCAGTTTAAAAGCAATCACTTCCGCGGCATGAGCATTGTGCTTAAGGAATACATTTGCGTACGCGAATTGTGTCGATCTGAATAAGAGCGAACATGTTCTGTTTAGACAACTTACTTGTATTGTCCTAAATAATACAAAAGGCACAAGGCACAGGAAGAGGATTACACCTTGGACTAATAGACCTAGCAAAAGCATACGATAATACGTCAAAACAGAAAGTATGCGTGGTGTTAGAGAAAAAACAATACCATACTCTGGTTAAAAACCCTACAATTCGCGGATGACTAGGGATATAACCAGAAACACAAAAATCTAGATATACAGTGAGCGCCAAAAAGCATTGGTCAGTTTCAATACGTAATAAAAACCCATACACTTCGCTTATGGAATCAATGATAATTTATTCATAAATTGGAAACTTGGGAGTTTTGTTTCAATGTTTGACATTCTCCGAAAGTGACAGTTTGGTGTACTGCTGCAACGTCAAAGATTGTCGGGCCTTATTTTTTCGAGGAAAATGATGAAACGGTAACGGTTACATCTCAAAGACATTACATGCTTCAAAAATCTTTTGGTCGCAAATAGAAGAGATAGTAAATGAGTATTGGTTTCAACAGGACGGTGCTACCAATTATACCGCAAGAATTAGTACGAATGTCCTATGACAATCGTTTCCAAATAAACTGATTTCTCGCTTGGTGACCTTACCTGGCCCTCGAGATCGCAGGACATCACCACACTCCTGACTTTGGGATTACTTGAAGAGCAGAGTATTTACAAGAAAGTTAAGAAATCCCGAAAAGCTTAAAAGGTTAATTTGAGAAGATATTGAAGTCATACTGCAGGGTATGTGCCAACGTGTGGGGAGAGATTTCGTCCGCTGTTTAAAAGAGTGCATGCAACAAAAGAGGGTCATTTGACTGACAGCATTTTTCATAAATAAATCTCCCATTCTTAGTCATTAAGAAATAGTATTCATTAACGGCATAATTTATGTAAATAAATTCTTATTACAAATTGAAACTGACCAATGCTTTTTGGCGCTCACTGTACAACACAATAACAAAAAGTGTAGCACTGTATGGAGCTAAAATATGGCAACTGACAGAACAAAAACAAGAGTAGGTTGAGAGTATTAGAGATTAGTGAGAAATGAAACGACAAGGAAATGGAAATGGTGATACAGTAGAATACACAAAATCAAGATCATTAATAGAGTTCGAACTCATCCACAAAATGAATGGTACGAGAGAATACAAACAACAATGGAAAAAAGAAGATTGGAGGGATCGAACCCACAGGAGAAATCTTCTGGGAACTAGAAGGGACTGGCAGGACATCGATAATCTTACAAGAAAGAAATTTGATAGGATTAACTTGGGGAATAAAGATACCTACTAAATTCTGAATGTGTAGCGAGGGCAGCACTTGCCACACTCTGCCCTTTCAACAAAGAGATATTAAGTGTGATTGGTGATAGGTGCAGTGAACTAGTTTCGAGGGTGCCGTTCAAGTGCTGAAAAATTGTGTGGTGTTTATGTTAATATAAGTTCCTTGTTCTTTATTAGTTATTTTCTTATTACTACATAAATTTTACTAATCTTTGTAAGTGTGTGAATAATATTTTCAAGTTGCTAAAGATGTTTGTTTGAATGTTTCTGCAAATGTAAGTAGTCCTGTAGCTACAATTTTATTATTATGCCACTTTTTTAATTTTGTTCTATCTGGCTTGTTTTGTGCGTCATTTTGTAGGTTAAGAAAATGAATATTCTTCTTCTTCGAGTACCGTCTCCTATCGGAGGTTAATTTTTCATAATGGCAATTTTGATCTTTGACACTGCTGCTCTGAACAACTCTATGTAGGAGCAACTATACTATTCACACAGATTTTTTAACCAAGAAGTTCGTCGTCTTCCTGCTCTTCTTTTTCCTGCTATTTTCCCCTGTATAATCAGTTGCAGCAGACCATATCTTTCTCCACGCATAACGTATCCAAAGTTAAAAAATTGAATATAATTGATTCTATGTATTTACAACTTTCTATTATAATTATATGTTGATAAAGCTATTAATACTTTTCATCCATTTGCTTTATACAGTTTGGACAACGCTATTTTCATATCATACCGCTTACCAACAAATCTGTGAATTGTTTTGACTTGAATAGTAAGTAAATATTACCTGTTATTGGCATACATTTTTTCAAACTAATACATTTACATATTTCGAACATTATACGAAGTGCATAGAAAATGGCGAGGTTTTAATAAATGTTAATACTGAAGTTTGCATTTCCCAAATACTATGATACAGAAGTACTTTTGTGACGGTAGATCAAATATTAAAAGGAGGTGGCTCATTACTTTCGCACAGACAAAACGTCTACTGAATTGAACAGAGTTACTGATATTCGGAAATGCACAAGAATAAAACTGCTTTCACGAAGGTTTGATGTTTCACTGTGTCAGTTTTGAAAAATTTTCATAAACAGGTATAAATGCTATTAAAAAGAAATTCTGCAGTACTTAGCTTTAACTGTTTGCTGTCTAAATCGCAATAGATATAAAAAATTATAAATATACAAAATACTAAAGAGTTACTCTATAATCTATGTTGACGGACCCATGTTTCAGCCACTAGCAGTTTATCGATAATAAGCAATCGAAATTATTTTTTAACTTTGGAGCATTATACTAGCTTAACGAAGCTCATTTTGATGTAGGTAAGTTCAGTCAAGTCGTAAGGGATCCAAGAATCTGTGGTTAAGCCATATCCACTTAATTTGCGGATTATTTGTATATGCATTTGAAAATATACCATGTTAAAATGCCATATAACGTACTGAAACCGATGGATTTTTTGTTACTGCACGGATTACTAAATTGACACATGGACTTCACGATGCACACTTCTTTGAACCACTTTTTGTCTGACACAAACATTTCACTAAATATTGGCCACTAAATAATGTTATTCTACAGAATATATACGTAAATCATAGAACAGAAAAAGTTCCTACAGATTTCCTGTCCTCCAACAATTATTCTATACAATATCTAGTTAGAATGTTGAATAACGTCTTATTGTACATTGTACATAACTACATATTCTATACAATAACCGGTTACATATTTTACCTGTAACATATACCATACACCATACAAGAATTCCTGATCTGCTATTATAGTATTCATAAGTGCTGTTTTCGAATACAGCTATTTTTAATCACGAATAATAGATCGCTACAAAACAATTTTAAAGATGATATTTTTTAAAGTTTTTTACTATTTAAATCTAAGAGGGTTGTACAATAGTATAGCTCGAACTGAAACTTCTAGAAATTTGTAATAATAGACATTTGTAAATTATATTAACTCTATAGATTTAAGCAAGAAAGTTTTCAATCACTGTACATTCCGATGCATTCATTTTAAGGGGATACATCTAAAATATATTAAAAAAATGATTTAAAACGAGATATATAGGGGTTATTTCATTTGGTTTTGACAGATTTTGATTGGCTCAATGGCATCAAAATTTGTGTGCCATAATTTGCTACAATAGTCAATAACATAATCCCCTTTAGCCCCGGTTCATCTCGAAAGGAAAGAGTTAAACATTTCAAATAACAATATGGCTCAAAAATACATCTATTTGGAAGCACTAGCAAAAACCTATACTTATGTGCTTTTTCATGTTTGTTTGGAAATGCGAGCCATAAATAATCGCAGACAAGTGTTATTTTTTCGTAAATCGAATAATTTATCATTTTAGAATTCGCGTTGAAACAAAATTTTATAGGACTTGTCCGGAATAATGGAAATATGGCTTCAGTCCCATTTTTGGATAAAAATTAGTTATATTAAGAAATGTTGCAATTTTAATATGCTAAGATAAGATCGATATCGTTTTTAGCCAGGCAAAAGAAATATATTTTATTTTCTGCAATTGAAAATGCCTAATGAAGTTGATAACTCAAAATTCTGGAGGAGCTTGTACATTAAAATATGATTTAAGTTATCCTATAAGCCCTTGATCAATTATAAAATCGTAAAACGTTAAACGTTTTCCGGGTGTATTGCATGGCTTTGTAATAACTAAGCTTTCAGCGAATAAGCAGTCCTGTTAGGTGGTCCTTGGACCTTTGCATTCCATTAAATGTTTGCCTAAATTATAAATATTAGCCGCTTTATTACATTTAAACATGTAATTACTGTGGAGTTTTTAATGCAATATTTGGTCCATTTCGAGGTTTGCGCTTGCTGGTATACGCACAGAAATGGGATAAATGTAAAAAGCGGTCAGAACACATCATGTGCATGATTGAACTGCTTCCAAGTTTTTACTGGTTTGCTGTAGATACTGGCAATTTTTAATTGTTCTGTTTATATTTTTATAGCAGTGTATTCACGGTAATATCTGTAATATATAGTTTTCTAAATAGATACTTAAACAGATTTTTACGGCACTTAGTGCATAACGTTTTAACCCACATTTGGGAAATTGATGGATGTTTTGAAAAAATATCAACTCTTTATTTTTACTTCTTTCGTCTAAAAGAGAAAGGAAGTATTGTAATCAAGAAACAATCACCTTATGAGATTTCTTCAGATCTTCACGTTTCATATTCCCTAGATGACGAAATACAAGTGTTCTCAATTCCGTCTGTATGTCTGCTTGTCTGTCTACCTGTTGCTGGTATAACTCAAAAACTATTTTTGGACGAAGACCATAGTTTTCATGATTATATGTCTACCTGGTATGACACCGAGAAGATTTCGGTGATATAAATACAGTATGAGCACCTTTATAAAATAAAACTTTGTTTATTTTTGCTCAGGAACTCAGGAATAAAAAAGTAATCATTTGCACATAGCTCAGGCTTTATCCTTGACAAAAATGGGACCCAAGAGATGTAGGACAAATGTTGTAAAAAAACAAAAATGGAGAACAATACGCTCGTTGAAAGCAGTGAAGTCACATCGCAGCTGCCCAAGGTACAGCTCCGTGGCAGGATGAAATCGAAGGGCGCGCTACGCGGGGCCTGCTTGAGTTCAAATCGTGTCTGCAATACTTTTTTATTTGCACTGATGTAATTTGCTTTACCACGCGTTTCCTTTTATTGTTTCCGTATTACTAAGAACGTTAAGATATTTTTATCTCTAATTGCTAGTATTTCAAAATATTTAGTGTCACAACTTCTTTTGCGAGGGAAGTTTTGAGTAAAGCCGTTTACAGATGTTTTAAGTAAATCTCTATATTCCGTATAATTTTAACACTCACCAAAAGGCATGGAAAGCTTGGTGTTTTATTGCCAATTATTTACTAATCTAATAAAATATGGAATCTTAAAACTCAAATATCTCACATTTGGATGATGGCAAGAATTTTATTCGACATCGACACTGCATATCCAAACAGAAATTTAAACTGATATTGCGATCTATGATGTCTGCACGTTGAAGAATGATGATACAATTATAGAACTAGAAGACCCAAATAAACTAAATTGAGACATCTAGGGTTCTAGGGATTATGTCAAATAAGAAGACCGCTTAAAACTGGATTACACTCGGCTTCGGAAGTATTTGATTTAAAGGAGGAATTGATTGATCAACAGGCGTAAGGAGTAGGTTTCATTATCAACTGTGACAAAGTGACTTACGTAATATTACAAGTAGCCCTGAAAGTAAATCCCAAATTGTAGTTCACCACATTTAAAGGAAGAAGTAGAAGCTTTTTATGACTATCTAAAAATACCCTATAAAATGACCATCTAACCATAGTATTGGAAAGTATTAATGTCACATTGTGCAAAAGACAGAAAGAACATGAACACTACCTTTTGGAATTTTTAAATAAGTTAACATCGAATTGGAAGATCTACCTGATATAGCCATAGAAGAAGTAAAAATGACCTAAAATGAAATGAAGACCAATAAAACAACAAGAGAAGATAATATATTAACAACAACAAAGAAAAAACCAAATTGGAAACTAAAGGAGTGCTAAACGTCGGATCAGAAGACCTACCTCATACAGCCGTAGAAGAAGAAAAATAAACATAAACGAAATAAAGAGCAACCAAGCAACAGGAGAATATAACGTGTCAGCAAATATGATTCATGAAAGCGGTGAAGGGTTCAACTCTTAAACAAAGGTAGAACGCAAAAATAATGTCAATAGCATGTTCCATTTTCCGGAATAAAGACTTTATTATTATTATCATATGATGTCAGGAACGAACGGAAAAACTATCAACCTATTATCCTGCTGCCACATTTACTTAATTAATAACCAAAGTAATTAACAACCGAATAGCAAAGACATTCGGATACTTACCAACCTTCTGAGCAAGCAGGATTTAGAAGAGGCTAAGGAAAGAGTGATCACCTATTAACAATGAAAATAGTAATCGACAAATGTAATTAATATGGTTTTCCATTATATTTAACTCTTGACCATGAGAAGGTCTTTGACACTGTAAAAAACATGGTTTGTCTATAAATTGATAATAGATACAGCGATTTAATGAAGGGTATTAACCACGAAGCATCAGCAACTAATGTTCTACATGAAGGAACCCAATCCGTAGCACTCAAAAGAGGAATCCAACAAGCTGACGCTTGGTTTAAAAATGAACCTGGAAACGACAAGAGTGATGTATAATGGAGAAACAGTGAAAATAAAGGCAAAGGAAGTAAAACGAGTTAACGAGCATTTGCATATACCTCTGACAAAAGACAGCTTTCGAAAGAAACATCCAAGAAGATGAATTAAGTAGACGAATAAGACTGGGCTGTTATAATATACGGCGTGCAGAACTGGATAACTACAAAAATAAACTCGAAGAAATGAGAATTGCCCGAAAAGCGATGGCTCTCTCTGCGATGAGGATAAGCAGCAGATGCATAAAAAGGCCCCCGATGAGATGGTATGATGATATGAACGGAATAGCGAGTTTGGCGTAGATACGAACATCACAACACCTTGAACGGTGAAAAATATTTGGAAAGGCCTATGTTCAAGAATGGACATAGAGGGTTATCGATTAAGTATTTAAAAAAAATGGGTTTTGTTACTTTTAACACAAAAATATCGACAAACCATGGAGTAAACTTGATTATAAAAGCAACATTTATAAAAATTACGAGAACATTAAGAAACAATAAATGAAATTTTACAAGGTAATAACTCTCTCGATATAAATTCTTATGTACTTTGTGAAAAGTAATACTTCTTTTACTATTCTCAACTATAAGGTTATCTAAGAAAGTGTGTACTATAGTCATAGAAACAGCCTGTACAGGTTATGTATGAAGGAAAATAACGTAGATATATAGGTGGTAAAAATGGGGGATTAAGTCTGTTACGTAATTAAGGCGAAAGTAGCACTTCTTCAGGAGAAAAACAATAACAACATTCTTCGTTTTAAAATTTTGAAGGTATAGCAAGGTGTATAACGTAAAAACTAGCTTAACTGGCAATATTAATTATTCATGTATTAAGGGCTTGATCAATAGAATATAGCACGAAGGAATGTTTCAAGAGCGACGCGAAGTGGAGAGCTTTCAATTCCCGAGGGCTATAATCGTGATTAGGCGCGCGGTGCATACAACGTTTTATTTCATTTTCATTTTGAAAGTAGACACAATTTGGGGATTCAGTATTTTGTCTACAGACTACTGCGTCATCGTTGTGCTGGCGTTGTGAACTTTTGATGTGCTATGGTTTATTTCGAAATTGTTGGTGTTGCTACACTATATTGTTGGTGCCTGTTATAATGCTTAGCAGATTTACAGGCCCTAGGGCTATAAAAGCATTTTATGTCTGCTATCGAGGGTCAATAAACAAGATTATGGTTCCAAAATGAAATAATAGTTATTTATGTATCAAGCCCGTAAAACAGGCGTTTTTGGCCCGTGGCGTGAAAGAACACCGAGGGCTGTAACTCGACAAGGGCCAAAAACGCTGGTTACGCCTGAGTTGCATACAAAACTTTATGCACGATCGAAATTTTAGAAAGGCAGATTCAAATATAATATAGAACTTTGGGAAATAAAAACTGGGAAATTCTTACAATTATTTTAACTGAATAGTACCTTTGTAACTAGGTACGGTTTTAATTAATTTGTATTTGTAAGTAAATGACGTCAGCGAGCGGTAAAACAATTTTACGCCCCCGGACGTCATTTAGATATTTATCGCTCGAGGGCGAAAAAGACTCGCTTTACGTCTGAAAATTAAGTCTCAAAACGCATATTATTGTTTGATCATACATAAAGTAGAATATAATAATAACACTAAATATTAAAAAAGTTAGAAATCACAGTGTGAACTTTCATATTTCCGAAATACATAATAGAGAATTTATTATTATTATTATTTCTATACAGGAAGTGCCCCTTAATAATGAAACATGAAGTCAATACCTTATTTTTCCAACATCTTGTATATACGAGAATGATGGTATCAATCGAAAGCGAAAAATATTATGCATCCATCTGAACAACCATATTGTTTATCAACAGCTTTTAACAAGAAATTATTATCATAAAGAGATACGAATTTGAGAAGAAGATATTTATATTTTTTTTTATTTTCCAACAATATAAAAATAATAGCATTCAGAAAATCTTTGTTTGGTTATTCTTACAAGATGTTAAGCAAGAATAAAGGTTCAGGCTTTATTTTCTTTGTGATGTAAAAAATTGCGTCCACAGAAGAGGAAGGAGCTTTCGGTTAAGAATCAGATCAGTACAAGCCCATGGACAGTCAAGCCAAGGATTTGTGTTTGTGATGTAAGCTCTTTCTTTCTGTGAATGTAGCTGTTTGGTGAAGCCCTTTATCATGAATTCCAGCTAAGCAGTATACGTTTTATCAATACTTCGTACTGCATGTGTAAATTATCGCTCAGTCAGGTTATCAATACTGTTTTCCTTTGTGGAAATGTAAATGTAGACGAACATTCCCTAGGATTTTCTTATTCCTCGACGTGACGTCACAGGCAGGTAGAAATTCTTTGGGAATTGTTTTGAAACCCTTCTTTGTTGCTTAATAGAGTTCTGACATTCACTGTATGATTTCATTTTGTAAAGCGCAGTGCAGCTCCGCGTATTTTGAAGTCAGATATGCTATTTTGCAAATTACGAAACAAGGTAAGTTCCAAATCTCGGAGCTGAGTATCAATATTTCCATCTTCGAGGAGGTTTTCCTGGTGCAACCGCTAAGTCGTTCACTGGTATGTAATCCACCAGGTAGTGTTCTAAAATGAAAATATTCGCTTATCTCTCAAGATTGTTTTGATTATCGCGAGCGGGCCCCCTGTTATTTCAGTCTATGACCTTCTACTACCTACCTGTTCCGATCTCACTGAGCAACCACACCCTTTGAAGATTGAGAAAAATATACTATTCTTGTCTATGCCTCATTGCAACGGACTCAGTTGTAAAAGTTCATACTTTTAACTATTTGCAAATATTAAACAACATTAAAAAGACGAGTAAGTCTTAAACAAATGATTTAGTATTTTACAAGAGTTCTATATCAAATAATTTAACACATTTTCATTCTAGGCAGGTGATGAGAGCTGACGATAATCTATAGGCGCGTGCGCATTTTTTCCCACGTTTATTTATCGCCATTTTCTTAAAATTTTTGACTCAAAGTTTAACACCTTAGTGTAGTAAAATAATCTTGAAATACTATTTCTATATTTATTTATCGACTTGTTGTCTGTGTGTATATATTTTGTGTGTAGCTTTGTTACTCTGACCCACAAATCAGTCTTTAGAGAATAGCGATGTTAATTGTATCTTGACGTCGAATGAACGCCAGGCTCAGTACCATCAAAATGTAGTATTTCAATTTTGCAATGGCTGCTCTATATTTGGGCCATTTTTCACAGTTTTGTCTTATAACATTTTATCCCATTGAATAGCAAAGTTTACCTATTAAAGATCTGTGCTATTTTGACTATTAATCCAATAATATTTTGACGAAGCTCTTAATAAAAAAAAACATTTGTTTTACATTTTCTGGCGCACACTGTATATTTTACGGAAACGCTTCACATTAATTTAAGTAATTTGATACGTATTCAGGCATTACATATAATTTGAAGACTAATTCACTTATGGTTATGCAGAAATATACTGAATAATTTCATTTTCGTCTTGTTTAAATCAATTTTAAACGAGAAACATATAAATGAGTGTATGTTACAATTACCAGGATTTAATTTTTAATGAATGATACCTAAAGATAAATAAATAGTATACTATTTATACTATTATTGATTTTTATTTTAAAATGTACAGTTACTTTCATTTAAAATTTTGAATGTGCCACAACATATATGCATACTTTTTCATCACAACTGACATCTTTCCACATTATAAAATCTCATTTGCTTTAACTGACTTCATTTTCTGGAATTACTTGATAGAACTGGCATTCAATTTACCCAAACTTCCACCTTGTAATCACTGAAACAGCTGAAACATATTATGCAAAGCAAAGGTAACGTCCTTGTTACATATTCATGAGTGCACAGCATCACTTTGTTCGTTTGACAGGTTGACAACACAAGTCTACGTGGCATGGTGTTCCAACAGATATGCAGTTTCCGTAATCTGCTTTTGCATATATTCTATATATTCATTGCCGCTAGTTTAGCACTGGTACCTCTAAAGTGGCGCAGGATTTATTACATTATTTACGCCATCATCACATGAGCATGAAGTTAGTCGTCATTTTGTAATTGAAGATTATTTCTGCGACAGATGCAAACCGTGTTTTTTATTAAGAACTGTTAAAATTTCAAATGGTTACGTTTAAAATCTATAGTATGACATTGACGTTAACGTTAACATTAATAGCAAATTGTAATAATTTGCACATGAGAAACCGGAAAGTCAAGTAATTTTAAGGAAGAGAAAAAATGGACAAATAACTTAAGTGACTGATGTGTGACAGCAAATAATAATGATACAGGCCGCTGTAAGTTACGGCCAAACAAAACCGGGCAGTACTTTACTCTATTGTGAATTGTTATTAAATTAAATTAAATTTATGAAAATGACATAGAATGTCAAAATGGTGGTCGTTTTTATTTGGCCGTAACCGTACAAATGCACGGAGAGCTAGTAATTGTTATGGATATATCGAGAGATAAAAAAAAACAGTTCCTCAGAAGGCTGTGGAATGAAAAGTCACGTCTTTACTTGTGTCAGCTGGAATCCACTACATAAAATCGTTGGTCTCTTTGTATCTTTGGTCACTAGCTTCTCCGACGATACTGGACCGATTAAGCTGTATGGTGGCTTAAAATTTTGCTAATTGTTAGATTTAGATCGTAGGCCGGTTTTTATTTTTAAAAAAGGTTTTAATTAGATTATTTAATTAGCAAACCAGGCGTAGCTCAAGTGATTCATTATATAGCACTACAGCAGCGCGTCGTTCGACAAAGTCCCGTAGCTCAGTGGTAGAATGTTCGCCTGCCACGCAGGCGGCTCGGGTACGATTTACGGCCAGGCCATCTTTTTTTAAGTTTATATTAATGAATCTCTCCTAAATTTGCGAACCGAAGCGTAACTCGGGTGATTTACTAGTTAAATAATAATCAAACGTCGTTTTTAGGAGCAGAAATCTTTTAACAATCTGACAGATTTGTATAGAAAATGACAACTAATTATTATCTGACACAAGTAAAGACGTGACTTTTCATTCCACAGCCTGCTGAGGAACAGTTTTTTTTTGGATCTCTCGATATTATCTATGGACTATTCTCAACTCTTATTACTTAAACTTTCGGTGCGATTTCTAATTATTTTTGATTATAATTTACACAAACGTAATTTCGATAGTGGTTGTATTTTCACTTCCACTCACTGTATGCTACAATGTGAAATTCAAACAAGTTCAAGCTTAATTTGAGAAATGAACTGCAGTTTTCTGCAATCATTTAAAGTAAATAATAGCTAAACGCCAATAATTAAAGGAAATCGAATCAAAGTTAATGCGATATAATGGACTGATTAATAAAATGTACAAATTGATACAAGATACAAATTTTTCTATTAACTGCCAACCAAGCTACAATAACAATAGTTAAAAATACATTTAAGACTTAACCAATTAGGACTAAGACTGAGCTTGATAAATACCGAAACCGTAAATATAGGTAACTCTAAATTGAACATTTTTGAAGTCGTACACGTGTAGCTCAAATATCTAACAAAAGGTGTTTCAGAAACAAGAACTTGTTAAATATTTAGACGAAAGTAATTTAATCTTTCAAAATGTGTAATTTACAGGGGGACTAAATAAATTTAATTATACAGTAAAGTTACGTTTACACAAAATACAGTGAACGCCATGAAACATGAAGTCGGCTAGAGTTTTGTCAAAATTTTCTTCGACTGATGCACGACGAGCCTGATATTTCTAACACCTTTTCATAAGCGACCAAGCTCACTTTACTTTGTTTGGTAGTGTGAATAATAGTATATTGTAAACCTAGGCGGTAAAGTGATTATTTTCCAGGCTGAAAGAAGAAATGGACAGGCGAGCTTTAGCGAGCCTGGACACTTCTTGAAGCCTGGAAAATCACTTTACCGCCCATGGTTTACACATTATTTTTCATCCGACAACACCATCCTGCAATAATTTTTTCAACATAGCTCTCATCCAGGTTTATATTTTGAAATTGACAGAGCTGTCAACAATAATAAAACAATTTACAAATCTTGGCATATCGAATAGCGTTGGTAACTGCAGCGCCATCTACCCGTAGTTAGACATAAGCTTCTACAGAAATCTATCTGATGTTATATTATTACATTAAAAATATAACGAATACATTGCTAAAATTAAGTTTTATTGAGCAAATATTTTTGTAAAATGGGAATAGCTATTATTTAAAGCAAACAAGTTAATTATAAACGTGATTTTCTTTTAAATTTGGTTTGACAGATTATTGCAGCGTCCCCTACTGGAAAACGTCGAATTTTTTTTTCTTTCCTAGCCATTGGGGTTTGTTTTGCAGGGCTAGCCTTAGAAACGCACACTTTCTCGTCTCTATGGAGATGGTAAAATTCGATTTTCTAATCATGTAGGATAAAAACAAACTTATCACTTTTGAGTAATATCCAAGAAAGTCACTTACACTTGAAATGAGTCTCGGCCGTCTTTCGCCTGCAATGTTGGTTTTCACAGTGAAAGTCCAAGTTAACTTTAATTTTTATATATACATATTTCTTGTGTGTTACATTTGAGCAATGTATTCTAGAATTATAAATGTTTGCAAAACCGGTCCTGTATAACGAACGCATTGTGAAATGGAATTCGTGGGTGCAGCGAGAAACGCACAGCCATGCCTGCTGGAGGGGTGCACGGAGTTTCAACTTATGCAGCCTCTGTTAATAGCTGCACGTATTTGCGACTCCAAAGTAGAGTGCTCGAATTTGTCAAGAGGATATAATTTAAATAGAAGGGGATATAAGCCAGCAGCAAATAATCAGTGCACACAAAGTTAAAGAGCAGCAAACAAGCATTTGTGAATACGCAAACAAATTTTTTGGGTGTAGCAGTGAGTATACAATTTTTTGATCCATTCGAAGTGTGCATTTTGGGACGCGCCAACTCTGCAGTATTTGCGAGGCCTGCAAGTCATTATTTATGTTCCCGTGTCATGCATTGTATCATCTAGGGTCAATAATGCAATCTAAGACGTGCTGAATTCAAGGATACACAGCAGCCATTTCCAGGTAAAATGCAAGCGCGAAAGAATGTCTTCCTAAGCGAATAAAAAGTGTGCAATTCGCACTCAATTTGAATATATTCAAGCGCGATTAGAGTCGGCGTTAAGCCTGGACCGTATTAAAATGTTTTGATATTTTTAAAGACAATTATTTCAACGTTATGTTACGTATTTCAACGTTTGTTACGTGTTTTGAAATCAATAGATTGATGTAAACTAATAGGCTTTTTTGTACATTGTTTTAAGTCTATTTCAGTTCGACAACACTAGAAGGGGAACCAAATTCCTGCTGTGACAGACAGTAGTCCTTTATAAGCCGTAAACTGAGAGATTAAGAGGGTTTCATGTATACACTGAGCTAGCTAAGATATAAAAGACAAATTAAATATTAAGGCATACGAGACGTCTTGTTCAAATTTAACGTAGCTATGCGAAGGGTCAACAAACAACTCATTTCAGTATGGTGCACAACTAAGAGGGCAAGCAGAGGTACCATTTCATACTCCCCAAAAGTTACTGTTTGGTGTGCTGCTTTAGTATTAAGAATAACAAGTAGCCTGACCTAGTAGCACAGTGCACAAAATGAATACCAGTTCAAACGGCAACGAACAGCCATGGCCTATTAAAATTATACTAGGCATGCTGTAAAAAGGGTTGCAATCGCATTTGAGAATTTTGGAGAGTGTTGTTTATTCTCGAATATACTTAACGAAGATAATACTTTATATCAATGCATACAAATTTATCGAAATTCAAGTTAACATTTAATACCGTCAATGAGTCTGTACAAAAAGAATTGAAGAAATCCTGAAATTATGAAGCAAGATTAATTTTTAGGGAGACACGACTTTTGCAAACATTATATGGAATCCTCTCAAAACAAAATTGTAACTAAACGCTGACTTATTTGAAATTTAATTAAACCTCTGAATGAATTCCGTAAATGCAAAGATCACGAAATGAATTATATTTGAAATTAATAAAGTCGCAAGGGTTTAATCTCTCACTTCGTCTTTATTTAAAAGCAATGCTTTACAAAATCAACCCACTTCTAAGTCTTCGTAAAATCAACTTTAGATTAGTTTAACAATAAATGTCAGAAACTGTTCCACCCGTTTTTCGTTGTTAGATGATTTACAGTACATTGGAATTGGTGGTCGTTCACAAGTACATCTACGAGGAATCGTTTTGGTGTCCCCGAGGTCGAGCAAGCGACTGTCAAAAAGAACAGGAAACTTTATTGGTAAGGAAGGGGTGTAAGTGCTTAAGACAATTTCCAAAGTAAACCGGGGTCCCTGAGTAAATGTTCCTTGTAAATATAAATATGGAAGCACCACAACTTCTGCACATTTGTTGGAGAGTTCTAGAATTAAATTTGTACCTGTACTAAGATACGTTTTACGTCAGTTGAGTAGCTACTTCTTGTTGACGCATCAATACATAATTCACCAGTTCCAAGAAGTTTAAGAAACATAACAAGGGGGTTCTCGACGTTTTAAGTTTCAACGTCTAATAATTTATTATGTTTGTACATTTTAAAGGTTTTAACCGAAGTTCTAAAGTTGTAATCCACTCTTTTCTGTCTTGATAGCGATATTGTTTCAACGCCTGTTAAAATTCATACTGAGTTAATATACCGAGAACTAACCACCAAACCAGGCCATAATGATTTAACACGGGAAATAGCTTTTTCATGATTTCTTATACCTAGTTGATTATTTCCTACCAAACACCGCCAAAATGACATTAAACAATATTGCATTGCAATTCATATACTTCCTTAAAATATGCATCATTTTAAATTACCTTGGTGGTTATCAAAAACTATTTTCCTATGGCCAGGTTTGGTAGTTATCACTCAGTATAGTGCGTTTAATTTTGTAGAATTACATAAAACCTCGAACACAGTTCTGCAAAAACAAATATATGTGTTATTGAATTAAGACACTATATTTATTTTCATTATCCTACAGGAGTTAAAGACGGGAACATAAATACACAGTGAATCGTATAAGGTGAGTGTACAACATCAAAGTTCGTCACAATAGCGAAAAAGGTAAGGAAGGAAATTAGAACTTTGAAGTTAGGGAAAATTTCTGGCTATGTTAAAATGTTAAAAGACCAGGTTTGAGGGAACTACTGGAAAAATATAACTTAGCAAAGGTCCCTCAAGATTGTTCTAACTCGATAATAATGGTTTCAGAAAAGTATACAGCGTGCAAGATCACATGTTTCATTGGAACAATAAGAGAAAAAGCATTAGAGAAGGACACAAATGTGTACTTATGCTTCGTAGACATGAAAAAACTTTCGACATCATAAAAAGGAAGGGTGTAATAATAGCTGTTTCGTCAGAAAAGATGGCTAGAGTTGTCTTATAAGTTGTAGGAAGACCAGCGGTATACAAAAGGTACAGAACCGAACCGACTACACTACCTTGTGACACGCCAAGCACTGGGACTAGTGACGTGCAAAATTCTTGATATTAAACCAGAAAGTACCTCTCCGTGAGGTATGACCTTATTACTTTAAAGTAAGTGTAGAGTAGATTCCTCTATGTCTCATTAAGTAAACCATCATACTGGACCTTATCAAACCCATGTAAAATATCAATGAAGACCGCATAACGGTATTTTTTCTCTTCAAAATCAGTTTCTATTTTTTGAGAATCTTCAATATTCGAACGTTGTTCACGGAAGTCAAACGGGGGGTTTGGTACTAGACGTTTTTCCTTTAGTAGTGGCTCTAGTCGCCGTTAACAGCTTTTCAAGTAATTTCGATGGGATAGGTAAGATGCTGATGCGTCGATAAGGCGATCTATTAGTTCTTTGCCCGGTTTCTGAATAAGTATAATTTGATCTACTTTCCATTATGGTGTTGAATATCAAGCTTATTATCCCAAACACTTTTGGCGGAGTTCTTTACGCAGTTTTCATATGATCAGGTTATATCTGAAGCTTTGTTAGGCGTCAGATTGGTTAAGATTTATGACCGTCTCTTCTACTTTGAAGAGTTGAATTGGTAGCTCTTGTTGGTGAAGGGCACAGAGGAACTGGTAGGTTAGACCTTCGGTTTCAGGTGGTAATTCTGCCGGGAAAAAGCTGTAATCCGTTTGCTAAGTGCAAAAGTCTCCCTTTTTCTGAATCGTTTCGGGCTTAATTTTCGTCTTGTGTTTTAATATGTGGAAGAGACTCTTGTGGAAGTTTTATTCTTTTCGTCGCTTTCCACAGGGAGTAATCTGTTCTTTCTAGGATAACAAATTACTCAACTATTTTTGTATTTCATTGTCTTTTGGTTCATTTAACAAATTTTTAATTTGTTTGGTAGCTCGATTTAATTCGGCCATATCGCGGTAGGGGGCACGAGTAATTTTTCTGATTTATCTTTTTATTCAATAATTCCTTTGGCGAATCTGAAACAGCGTGGAATTTCTTTGGTTTCCTGTACATTTGGACTAGCTTCCTAGCCTGTAGATTAAATTGTTGTGGTCAGAGGTTCTACAGCTTCATCATGTTCAGTTTTTATGGGAACATTTGGTAATAGCTTTTCTGGCAGTATTTATCGAAAAGAATTTCAGTTTGTACATTTATTAGTTAGAGACAGATACCTTGTTAATGATCTACACACTTATGGTAACCAAAAGTGGCGTGTGCTTATCAAGAATTGCCTATCAAGATCAACAGTGAATCAAAAATTATCGCACCAATAACACACTTAATTCAAAATTTTGCAGAACAAATTTAATGTAGTTCAGCAACATCACCACGGTACTTAATAGACGGTAAATGGATAAGATTATTGCAGACGCTCCTAGGTTATTCGGAATAGCAGAAGAAGAACGACAAAGCCATCCAACCATTGGGAATAAGCCGAAACTATACAAAAGAATAAATTTCCAAAATTCACTTCTATTTTCGCAAGAACGAACAGTTGGCCAAAATGCAATCTCATTAAAAATAGCCCACAGATAATAAAGGATACTCATTTATGCATATGTTCGACGAAAAAAAAATTAAAAAGTTGGCGAAAAATACAATCAAGTTCATATGGGAATGTTTCACAGATTTAGGAACATTTATGAGTGGTTTAATTGGATTTTACGTTATAATAAAAACTATTAAATACATTTTGGAAGTCATGTTAAATGAACTTGCCATACATAAAACTTTGGGTTGCGTCCAGGCGTTAATAACAAGTGTATGGAAACCCTTACAGTTTGGGTGGTACATAACTACAACATGCAAACATTTCCCCTTTTTTAATTCAACAGTTTTCGGTTGGGAATAGTCATCCTCGTACACATCTCTACCACCAAATATTAAGCCAAATTTATTCCCTTTTTTCGTCGAGGGTAAAAATCTGAGCTGCGTTTAAAATATTACTTTTATTAAACTAATAGTTCACGAGTTAAAGCAACAATAGACAGAATTGAATTTTTTAAGGTGCTCACCCTGTATATATTTAACCGAAAGTATATTCGGTTTTGAGCCAGGTAAACATATAGTTCGCATGCAAAATATTGACTTCCTCCAACAAATAGTTTTTGAGCTATATCGCCAACAGGAAGACAGACAGGCGGACGGATAGACAGACGAACAGACAGAAATTGAGCTCATTCACGTCATATAGGGACCTTGAAACGTGAAGATCTGAAGAAATCTCAGAAGGTGATTTTTCAGGATTAAAATACTACCTACTTCCTTCGTCTTTAACATACAACTTCATATTCAATGTTAATCATGCTTGTTTCCTAATAGGAATTCAAACTTTTTGTAATTCACACAAAAATGTATTCTATTTTGCACATTTTCTTTGATAATAACGTATGCAGGGTTTAGATACTAAACTAAAATTGGGATATTCTCCTGTTTTGTGCTTATTCTGTAAAATTTTGAAATTTTGTAAGAATGTATCACGAAATCTCGGCATTCTTTTGTCTTTTTTATTTCCCTCGTCTAAAAGAGAAAGGAAGTATTGTAATCGCTACAAGCCACCTTCCGAGATTTCTCAATTCCTGTCTGTCTATCTGCCTGTTGACGGTATAACTCAAAAACTTGTTGGAGGAAGACGATATTTTGGATGCACATATATCTACCTGGCATGAAAATGAGAAAATTTCAGACTAATATATGGCAGCTTAAATAAATAAAATTTTGTTTTCTCTGCTTTAACTGAGAAATAGATAAAAATAGCAATTTGCACATAACTTAGGTTTTACCCTTTAGGAGGGAAGTTCTGAGTAAACCTCTTTACAGATCCTTCTGTAACTATTTCTCTTATTGCCTTTGGATAGTTGTTTCTTTTGACACTTTTAGTCATCTGTGATGTCACGTTCTAAGCCGATTTTTGTATGTCAGTGATAAATTGCTGAATATATTTTTCTACTTTATCGATAATTTTGAATTAAGGTAATTTGGATTATGATTATATTATTGCCATCTTTTTAAATCGTGTAAAGTAGATTGTGGCCCAAGAAGGTATTTACTACGTTACTAACATGGCCCTTCTCTGTATATCATTTAAATTCTTTTTTTAATATTTGCACTACCTATCATTTAATATGCAGTATTTCTTTCTTGTTTTTTTTTGTATGTATTGTATTGTTAAATCGCCACTACAACAAAGGGCAATTATTGCATTTATTTATTTACAATACAAAAGATTTATATCATGCGATTTTCGATGAATTATTACTGAATGGACTATTTTTTATTTGGAATAGAGAGTTCTGTTAGTTTTTGTAAAACAAATTGCAGTACTTCATTCAAGTGACCATCCCTCCCAATTTTGTTACGGAAGCTGTCTTGTGACCGCGATGGGTTCGGTACGGCTGCTAGATAACGGAAGTCGCTTGCACGACTATAGTCTGTATTAATAAAAAAAATTAAAACGAATTTTAATATTTAAAAGTGTTTCATTAAATGGAAAAAGCGTTTGAAGAAAATTTTCAATGGAGTTGACTAGTGTGATGTATATGTACCTTATCTCCTTATCCGAATGTACCGTTTTAGCTATCTCATTTTACTTTTCTCGTTGAAAAGATGAAGGAAGTATTGCAATCGCGAAAATATCACCTTCCGAGATTTCTTCAGATCTTCACGTTTCAGGGTCTCTAGATGACGAAATACAGGTTTTCTCAATTCCGTCTGTCGGTCTGTCTATCTGTCTGTCTGCCTGTCTGTCTGTCTGTTGGCGGTATAACTCAAAAACTATTTGTTAATATGCAGATAACTTCGGTGGAAAATTCATAGAATTTTATTTAAAACAATTTACAATATTATACAACAAACAATAATAATACAGTGTGTCCAAGATAAGGAGGGCCAGTATGGGGATCTCGGTAATGGTAAGAGATACAAATTTGGTTAAATGGGAAGAAATTTGCGCAATTAAAGGACTAAAAAAATGACGTCTAGAAATCCTTGATATGATTTTTCGTTTTTGAATTATCTCAAAAAAACCGAATTTTTGGATTTTCTTTTTTATTTTTTTCTGGCGTTAATATTAAAGTTAGAGCGAAACTGATTCAACTTCTTTATAGCAACTTTTAGTGGACTTAACGATTACGTTATCAATTTTTTTATCCGACGTTTCGTCTTCGAGAAACCATCATCAACTTCATTTTTTTAAATACGGTCCTGGTTTTTTGATGCCAAATTTGCAAAGCCCTTGTTACTCTGAATTCAACAATGTGTCACATATTATGGTTTAATTACGTTTCGAGCTTTTTTCTGATCATCATCAGAAAATTTTCTAGATACGGACCTGCATTTCCCACAATTTTGTAAAAATAAGTTCATACAGTGAGTTAGGCTTTTTTATATGCCGTTAAAATATTAAAATGCACGTCATAATGTCATAATTCTGATACATTAATTTAATAAGCAACCAATAACTATTAACAATAAACAACAAATAAATGAACAAAAGTTAGGCAGAAAGAATGAGAAAACGAGGCTTGAAACAATGTAATAGGTATTTAACGTTTTGAAATAGAAGAAGAACTTAGAAGATTGGTTCTTGAAGTTTTTCAAAGTATAACACCAGTATTGCTAAATAATGTTTTAGATTCTACAGTTAGATGTTATTTATGCATAGAGAATGATGGCAACCTTTTTGAATACCTTCTGTAAATTTAATACCTATTAAATGGTTTCGATGTTCGTTTTGTTATTCTTTCTGTCTATCTTTTGTTCATTTCTTTTTTGTTTATTGTTAATAGTTATTGGTTCGTTATTAAATTAATGTATCAGAATTATGACATTATGATGTGCATTTTAATATTTTAACGGCATGTAAAAAGGGCTAACTTTCTGTATGAACTTATTTTTACAAAATTATGAGAAATGCAGGTCCGTATCTAAAAAATTTTCTGATGATGATCAGAAAAAAGCTCAAAACGTAATTAAACCATAATATGTGGCACATTGTTGAATTCAGAGTAACAAAGGCTTTGCAAATTTGGTATCAAAAAACCAGGACCGTATTTAAAAAAATGAAGTTGATGATGGTTTCTCGAAGACGAAACGTCCGATAAAAAAATTGATAACGTAATCATTAAGTCCACTAAAAGTTGCTATGAAGAAGTTTAATCAGTTCCGCTCTAACTTTAATATTAACGCCAGAAAAAAATAAAAAAGAAAATCCAAAAATTCGGTTTTTTTGAGATAATTCAAAAACGAAAAATCATATCAAGGATTTCTAGACGTCATTTTTTTAGTTCTTTAATTGCGCAACTTTCTTCCCATTTAACCAAATTTGTATCTCTTACCATTACCGAGATCCCCATACTGGCCCTCCTTATCTTGGACATACTGTATATGCAAAACGCGAATTTTAAAAACCTACAAATTATATTGAATTCGTACTTCCACATAACTTTTGTGAAATATGGCAACCTGCGGTTATCATAGGGCAGACGTACTGTAAAGCTCAAGAAAGTTACTTGGTCCTTCAACAGTTCTTTTTTCTACCGTGAGAATCTTCAACCTCAAATTTGTATGAGTTGATGAGGGACGTTACACATCAACCGTAATTATCTTTGTGGTCAGAGTTGAGCAGTAATTAATTACTTTGTAATTAAATTCCTTATTGTTGATTTTTGTCTTGGAATTGAATTACTTTTCAAAATACGGTAACTGTAATTGGTAATTGCCATTTTTGTTAAAAAGTACTTGACAATTACTTTTTGAAAGTAATTAATTACCACATTAAAGTACTCAATTACTTTTGAGTTATTAAATTACTCTAAAGTATTTTAATTACTTTGCAAGTATTTAAATTACTTGTGGTAATAGAAATTACTTTCTGGTAATTTAATTACTGAATTACTGGCCTCGATGAGGTATTAAATGTCCAGAATATTAAAAATAAGGGAAGACTAATTAAGTTTAATGTTAAGCAAATAGCAATAGGGCCTTCCTAGAACAATATAAGGCATAATAACAGCTAGTTTTGTGCAAGTGCAAAGAGATATTTGGTGCAGGCGAGCATGTTTGCAGAAGAGATGCATGTGCATTTCTAGTGTAGACTGTGCAGGATGTAGCATTGCAGCTTGGTAATAATTATGGTGTAAGAAGCGAAAAATATGTCTGCGGTAAGTGCAAGTTAGTATTTTCCATGGAATTTGACAACAAATAGCTTCACTATACAATACCTATTGGTTCACAATAAATATTTATTTATTTCAATTTGCTTGTTTAAAACGATACACTAGCATATTGCTATCTAAATACTACTAAATAGTAAATATAGGGCAACAATTACTAGTGAAAGTAATTGAAAAAGTAAGTTAAGTTATGTAAGTACAATTACCAAGTTATTCATAATTATATTACTATTTCATTTGAGTAATTGAAAATCTGGTAATTCAATTACTTGATTGGGTAGTAATTGGTAATTGGTAATTAATTACTTTTCTAAAGTTATTTGCCCAGCTCTGTTTGTCGTCTTCCTAAAAGTGCACTATATAGCCCAAATTCAACAATACCATTAATATAGAATATTTTGATGCATTTTCCAAACAGTTGAATGATACTATACAGCTACAAATTCCGGTCTACAGTTGCTTGTATTTTTCCTGTTATTCCCACTTTCCTGTACATAATTGTAGACGCTTTATTCTTGTTTCAACTTTTTCTTCAACACACAGCGTCAATAACGTAGCTTAAAGGAGTATTCTTGAGAAATTGCGTGAAAATAGTTGAGGTATGATTTAATTTCAATATTAAAATGTTGCAGTTCAAAAGAGCTATGGAAACTTTTAAATACAATTTTAGTTTAGGATTGCTGAACGTTATTTCAGAGTGAAAATTTTATACCGTACACCGAATTTAATTAAAATTTCATACAGTTCTAGAAAAGGTTCTTGCCGGGTGGGGTGCCGACACATTTTAAATCGGAATGCCTGCTGAATAGTCCGGAAGCAAGTCTTCCGGTTAGCGTCTCCTAAATCATTTCCATATAATATTTGAACAATCAGGTTTATGAATTTGCCAATTAACACCGGCACCGTGCGCAGTTTATGCAAATCGTGCCTGCATGCAATCTTATTTCGTAAAATTGAGACGAACCGCGAGCAATTCGTTTCATGGATGCTGAAAATTAGAAATTCCCGGAAGTCAAGAATGTTAAATGGTGCACTCATGCTCTCGCCTATTTACTTACTACCTATTTGCAGCAGTTCCTTTATTGGTCGTATAAGTAAAAAGATCCACTCCACAGCCGCAGACACCGAGATTAGCGCGATGATTAATTGTGCTTTATTATGAGAAAACCCTCCGTTAGGTTTTTGGGTCTTATAAATGAATAATGGGAAAACTAATATGAGCCGAACTGTTGCTGCGTTTTATTGAAATTTACTTGATAAACCGTTGGAAATCCATAAAGGTTGTTTTGTCTCACTATTAAAATTTTGGTTGCCAAGGTAACATGTGAGCAAACGAAAATGAAATCAAGGTTGGCTTTGAAATATTTGTTGTATGAATAATATGTTGGTGGCACTGTAAGTCTATGTCAAATTCGAGGTTTTCCATCAGTTTTGACACAGACTGACGCAAAACCTAACCTGCTAACCTCGAATTTGACATAGACTTACAGTGCCACCAACATATTATTCATACAATAAATATTTTAAAGCCACGCTTGATTTCATTTTCGTTTGCTCACATGTTATAATCTACCTTGCGATGAAAAGACTTTCCTTAATGTCGACAACTAATAGTAATATGTAACGTATGAGAGTAGCAGATTATTTGAGATTCATAAAAATGTGTGAAGTAGTAATTGAACTCCGCAGTGTAATATAGTTAAACACAAACGGAAATGGTCCCAAAATTTTACCGGTGCTGTTGTTGATGATATTTTAAAATAAATTTTGTTTAAGACAGTTTCTTTTGGGATTGCTTGATGGTAGCCAGGAAATTGCTAGACTTGAAGGTGCCACCTTGAAACAAGTTTTTATTAATGCGAGAGGAGTTACTATTATTTAAGGTTATCCTATAGAGATGTTTCGAGTATTATTTTACTTTACTAAATTTTAAAATCTTTGCTAGACCTTTACGATCACCATACATTTTTGTCGTACTTTCGTAACCGCTTAAACATAATTCACCTATATCAGTATATTTCCAGCTTGCTAACAAAATTATGTCTGTTAATGATTTGGATTCCGCTATGAATCTTTGCAATTTTACCAAATTGTTGAACCAACATTTTAATTTACTACGTCATCAAACGAACATTATTGTTTTAGGCATACAATTTTTCACATTTATATGCTTCTTTTTTTGTTAATGATATACAATATGTATATTTTCTTGTAATCAGGCAACGCCTGTTTGGGAATAAAATAAAGTATGATCAACAATTACTTTAATCCGGTATGGCTATGGACTAGTTCCTAATTTATGAATGCAACTACGTTCACACTTAAATGTCAAACTTGACATTTGATTTTTAAGTAATTTATAGTTGCATTCATAAAGTAGTAAGTACTCCAGATCCATACTAGATGAAAATAATTGTTGCTCATACTGTAGCATTACATCAAAGTTTCCAAATCGACATGCGACAGTATTCAGAAACGAAACAAAAATAAAATAATAAACACTGCTACTAAATCTGTGGCCATAAATAGATATTAGCAATGTCTAAAACAACTAGGGTAGAATTATGAGGGAGCCTAGAAATAAGAAACTTTTTTTATAATAATAATATGAGTTTATTTATTTCAATGAAATACATAAATGTACTGTATAAGCCTATTGTTGAACATTACTGAGGTATTCCTTTAACATTCTTTTAAAACTATTTATATAATTAGCCTGTTTTATATTGATCGGTAGTGTATTGTAATCGTTAAATCCCTTATAAAATAGCGAATTCATAGTTTGTGTTAAATTCTGTTTTGTGATATATAAGTTTTGTTTATTTCGTGTGTCATGTCTATTAATTTGTGACCCTATGGTAATATAGTTATTAAGGTATCCCGGCAGTAAGTTGTTCTTAATTTTATATACAAAAGTTAACATATTAAATCTTAAATGAGTTGCAATGGGCCACCAACATAACGCATTTAACATAAATTCAATTGGTGTGTACCTATTGCATCTCAAAATAATCCTCATACCTTTATTCTGCAATATTTGTAATTTAGAAAGTTCATATTTACCAAGAAAATATAATAGAGTAGGACAGTACTCAAAATGTGGCCTAATAATTGTATTGTATACCGTGATTTTAGAATATATCGACAACTGACTAGATAGCCTAGAATAGAAGAACATTTTCTTCGAAATTTTATTTTGAATATATTCAAAGTGCCTACTAAGAGTTAGATGGTTGTCGATAATAAAACCCAAGTATTTTATTTCTTCCACAACTTGAATATCTTCTCCATAAATCTGAACTTTTACACGATTTTTGTCAACCTTTTTATAATTCGATTTTGTGCAAATTACCATTGCCTTCGTTTTGGCAGTGTTTAGTTTTAGTTTATTTGTGTTTAAATACTTGGTAATTTTTTCCAGTTCCACATTAATCTTGTCAATAGCGACATTCAAATTTTCATGTGATACCGCTAGTAACGTATCGTCTGCGAATAGGTTAATGAATTCACAATTACAACTTTTTACAATATCATTAATATAAATAATGAACAACAATGGCCCCAATACACTACCCTGAGGAACACCATGGTTTGTTACAATTTGGCTAGAGAAAGTTTCATTAATCTTAGTAACCTGATACCTATTTTCTAAGTAACTTATAAACCATTTCAAGACATTACCACCAATACCATAGGACTTAATCTTATGAATTAAAATATTCCTATCAATTGTTTCAAACGCTCGCTTTAGGTCTAAAAAAATTGCGACAGTATATAGATTGTTATCAATTGCTTTCTTCCATTGGGAATAGTAAGCTGAAGCGCACTTTCACAAGAATGATTAGACCTAAAGCCAGATTGATTAGCTATAAATAAATTATTTCGGTTAAAATATGATAGAATTTGTTCATATACACATTTTTCAAGCATTTTTTCTAAATATGGCAAGGTATTAATTGGTCTAAAATTAAGCGCTTCTGCAGTGTTATTAATTTTTGGGATCGGTGTAACGTGGCTGGTTTTTAACTTATCTGGCACAATACCTGTTTGTAGGGACCCATTAATTAAATTAACCCATACATGTCCAACCACTTCCATAGAACTTTTTATCACTTTACCATTTAACAGTTCATGTGAATTAGATGTATTCTTCATTCCTCTAAGTATTTCTTTAAGTTTTGGGATAGAAATAATTTCAAAGTCAGTAAATCTACAATCGATAGGAACACTATATACATCATCACGATCATGTCTATCACTATCACTAATGGACTCAACAATATCCTCTATACTCTTAATAAAATATTTATTGAAATGTTCAGCTTTCTCCACATCAGTAACAGCTGTCACTTGCACATTGCTATACTCAAACACTATGTTACATTTATAACTATTATTTATTTGAGGATTAACAAGATTTTTTAAAGTTTTCCACATTTGTTTTGGATCATTCTTGTGCCCATCGATTTTCGAATGATAATACGTTTTCTTTTTGCTTTTAATTAAATTTACAGTTTTATTTCTTAGTTTTTTGTACTCATACCAATTTTTGTCTTTATCAAAGTTATTGCTGGATTTAAATGTTCTATAAGCTGTATCTCTAATTTTAAAGGCTGTCGCACAATCATGATCAAACCATGGTGTATATATGTGTTTATTTTTAATCGAACATTTAATTGGTGAGATTTGATTAATTATTACATGAAAGGTGTCGTATACACTATTAAATATGTCATTAACATTAGTTGAAGATAAGGGTCACGTACGATCAAGTAGACTTAAATTTATTTGCTCCAACACATTGTTTGACAAATTTCCGTATTTTTTTGTTATTGCAATTGTAGGCTTAGGTATGTGACTGCTAAACTTCATATTTCCTTTTATAATAGAATGATCAGTAATTTGGGGAGAATCATGTACACTTACATCTAAAGAATCTATATTAGTAACAACATAATCTATCAAAGTATTGCTAGTGTTAGTGCACCTAGTAGGAGTAGTAATAAGTTGCTTGTATCCGGATGTTTGTAAAATAACTTTACAACGCCTAGTGAGGCTATTGTCTTGAGCCAAATAATTTATATTGGCATCACCAAAGAAAACAATTTTTTTTGTCTTATACTCTTCACACCAATCTTCAGGAACCTTGAGAAACTCGCCATGATTACTTGATGGTGAATGGTAGAAACAACCAACATAAATTATTTCTCCAGAATCAATTTTAATTTTAATAACCGCACACCAATAGTTCCCACTGTTTACGTACAACTTGACATCCAGTACACTAAGCGCGTTGCGCACAAAAACAAGAATTCCGCCGGTGTGGCGGCTAGTTGAGTTACAACGAACCATCGTGTAATCTATACATATATAAAGGAAAGTCACAACCCTGACTAATCAACGCAGAGCCGTAACCACTGGTACTACGAAGTTGAAATTTTGGTGAAAGGTTCAATTTGTTACGTAAGGTAGTGCTAAGAAGGGATTTTTTGAAATTCTACTCCTAAGAGGGTGAAAAGGGGTAAAATGTGTTTTCACGAATTCCTCAATATTTCTTACACCCGATAAGATGTCGACTTGGTGTTTATATGCAAAGATTATCAATTTAAATACCTAGAAACGTATTTTAGGATTTTGCCCTAATCAACCCCTAAAGGTGCAAATCTGGATTGGGGGTGAATTAAAGAACCCTGAGTATTTCCTATGTTTATTGAGTTAGAACATTCTTTTTTGGCACATAGATTGATTTTAAAAATATTTAGCAAGGGGTGTAAAGGAATTTGAAAATTTTAACCCTAAAGGGGTAAAAGGAAGAAAAACTGAAAAGGGGTGGGAGGGGTTAAATTTATAAATTTTTTTCGCGGTGAGTTTCATTTCACAATAAAATGGGTTAAAAGGGATTTTTTGAAATTTTTCCCCTACGGGGGAGAAAAGGGGTAAAATGTGTTTTCACGAGTTCCTCAATATCTCTTAGACCCGATGAGATAGCGACTTGCAAAGATTATCAATGCAAATACATAGAAACGTATTTTAGGATTTTGCCCCAATCAACCCCTAAAGGTGCAAATCTGGATTGGAGCTGAATTAAAGAACCCTAAATATCTCCTATGTTTATTGAGTTAGAACATTCTTTTTTGGCATGTAGATGTATTTTTAAAATATTTAGAAAGAGGTGTAAGAGATTTTGAAAATTTTAACCCTAAAGAGCCCTAATCAACCCTTAAAAGGTGCGAATTTGAATTCGGGGTAAATTATAGAACCCTTTGTATCTCCTGTGTTTGTTGAGTTAGATCATTCTTTTTTGGCATATAGATGTATTTTTAAATCTTTAGAAAAGGTCCTTAAGGGTTTTTTAAATTTCACCCCTAAAGCGGTAAAAAGGGAAAACTGAATAGAAGTAGGAAGTTAAAATTATTTTTCGCTGTGGGTTCATTTCAGTATAAAACGGACTGATTTTTTTTCGAAATTTCACCTGTAAGAGCCGAAAAGGGGTAAACTGTTTAGCGTATGGAGGGATGGAGGAGGGGGACACTCTAGAATGCATTTGAGATTTAGAAGAAAAAACAAACATTTGTAGTCCGTACGAAGAACGGGCATCTTGCTAGTTATATATATATTATCAGAATACCCTTCTACCATATGATGGTGTAGGGTTCAACTCTACATCTAATTCCACTTAAACCTATCCAACTTAGATTGTAATTCTATACATAAATAAACATTGTTAAAATGAAATAAAATAAAATAAAATAAAATCTACTGTTTCTTGTAAAAGTTAACTGATTTGCACTGTTTATTCAATTGCTCACATGTACAAACTTGTTCCACTCTTTTTTATTTCTAGCCAGAACACTTGCCTCCTGCCATGTTCTCCCTTTGTCTGACAGTAGTTTTCCCACTACGTCGTCCCACGTTTCTTGAGGTCTTCCTCGGCCTCTTCTGTATGCCACTTTTGCTTCCATACTTGCTTCACTGGTCTGTTATCCATCCTCTGTAAATGTCCCCACCAACCTAGTTGTCTCTTCTCTATGTAGTGTTGTATTGTTTCTATCCCTAGTTCTTCTCTTACTAAATCATTCCGTATCCGATCCCACCTTGTAATCCCTTTAACTCTTCTTAAATAACGCATCTCTGCTGCTTGTAACTTACTTCTCATCCTTCTTGATACGACCCATGTCTCGCAGCCATAGGTAAGTATTGGTCGGTATATTGTTTTGAAGATGTTCATCTTTGTTTGTCTCGACACTTCTCTTTTATTTAAGAATTTGTCCTTTATTGCGTAGTAGACTTTATTAGTTTTCTCTACTCTCTTCGTGAGGTCCATTTCTTGTCTTCCCGTCGCCTCTATTGTGACTCCTAAATATTCAAAGTGGCTGACTTGTTCTATGTCTTTCCCTTCTATTTGGATGTTAATTTTATACGTCTCCTTTGTTAATACCATCACTTTCGTCTTGTCTAGGTTCAATTTCATATTGAACTGTTTTAGCACTTCGTTCCATACATTTAAGTTTATTTGCAGGTCCGCTTCATTTTCTGCCATTATTGCGACATCGTCTGCAAATGCGCATTCTGCTATCTGTACTATCTGTAGGTTTCTATAACCCAGCTTTAATTTTTTTACTCTTGCATTGCACGTCTTTATAATATCATCCATAAAGATTGTGAATAATACCGGGCTCATGACTCCCCCCTGTCTTAATCCTTCATTTGTATTAAAACTTTCTGATATCAAATTCTTGCTCATGACGTAATTAACATTGTTCTTGTAGAGGCTTTTGATAGCCTCTATCAAGTTTCTATCAACTCCTCTGCTGTTCAGGCTTTCCCATATCTTCCTTCTTTTGACTCGATCGAATGCTTTGTTTAAGTCAATAAAAGCCAAGAATACTTTCTTGTTATACGGTACCGTTTTCTTAATTATTTCTTTAATTGTAAAAATATGGTCTTGAGCGCTATGTCCTTTTCTGAATCCATCGTGTAATTATCAATGTTTAATTCGAAGTCTTCGATGTCGGTGGTGATTCGGGCCTCGCTCAAACAAATTACACTTGGATTATTAGCCGCAACAAATATATTTAACAAGTCTTTATTAGAAATAAAACTTTGAATATTGAGATATACGAAATTTATAGCATTTAAAGCACATTTATCAGCGCTTGTATTATTTTTTTTAGTTTGTTTAATGTTTACGAAAGCGTTAGAATGATACCGCCGAGAGTGGAGTCACTTATTTCTGTTATTTTCCCCAGGGATTGTTTTGTTAACTATTTTCGGAATACCACGTATATATTTAATGGTTTTATTGTTCTCACCTTTGTCGATATAAGATTGCAATTGTAGAACCAGATTTTACATATATTCGCGCTGCTTTTTTGTTTTATCTGATGATACGGATATTCCATTCCCAAGTTTGTTTTTATTCTTCAGAATCTTCACAACATCTTCACGATTTTGTAATACCAATTTGATCGGCCTGGCTTTGTTTACTTCCGACTTTCCAAGTCGGAACGCCTTTTTAAAAGGAATATTCTCCATGCTCTCGGTGCCTTGTATTATATTGGTTACCTTAATAAAATCGTCCCTTCTTTGTTCTTCAGCGTTACTTGCGTTTGATTCCGGAATATTATGAATTATAATATTGAAAGATCTTTCCGCACGTTCATTTATTTCCTGAATAAATTCCTCAGTAGGTGAGCCGGTGGACGGGTTCGGCTGCTGCCGGTCTTGCTTCAATGCAAAAATTTCCTTTTGCAGAGATTCCATTGATTGCCTTAGTTCCAGGATTACTTTAAGGATATCGCATTTCTTGCAGAAGAATCTAATGCCCTTGTTCGATGCTTTTAGACATTGTGTCAGGTCATTTTGTATTTTAATTAGCCACCTAGGCTTTAGGGCAGCGTGCCCGTATGTTAAACCCTTTTAGTTACTTATTTGGCTTCATCGCCTAATTCCATAATAATGATTTTGCACATATTTGGCCTCAAGCGCAGTATTTCTCGTCATCCGGGGCACCCCTTTGTTGGTACTTTGACAGTCGGGTGTTAACGCTCGCAGGATTTCCGAACCTTCTAGAATTTACGCTGTTGGTGTGACTGCGAGGCCTCGCGCTGTCTTTGTCACCGGAACTTATTTGTTTTATTGGGCGCATCGCCATTGGCTGTCGAGAGTCACGTGGTAACGCCGTTTTGGCTCACGCCACTGCGGGCGTCCTAACGCTGATTGCGGGCATTCAGCCGGGAGCCGTCGATCTAAGAGGTCGGATAGTGTGTGTTCGTGCGGCGCTCCCGCCTTTGGCGGGGGCGTCAGCCTTTTCCGTCTCGTGCTGTTTCAGCAAGTGTTGGATAAACTGTTTCGCCTTAAGCGAGAGTCGGCAGTTCAACTCAGGCGATTGAACAAGGGAGGTGTGTGTGTGTCGTTAGCGGCGATCTTATTACGCCAAGGCGTAGGTGTGATGAAATTCCATGCCCGGTTCTACGTCGTCATGTAAGGGAGTGTTCCCTTTAGCTCGTTGTGCGAGGATTCCGTTGAGGTAGGACATCACTTGGGCTAGTTTGGCCGTCGTAGCGGCGTTTGTTGAAGCGCCAGCCTTTGTCGCCATTTTGGGCGCATCCAGACCATTCACACGTCGGCCGTTTTAGCGGCGAATGAATTGCCACAGGCAACCTGTTTCCCGCTAGCTGGACCGCATGCCGATCTCTTTGTAACCATTAAATCATACTAACTTCTCGTGCGCGAGCTGTGCGCTTAGTCATGTGAATAATTGCTGAACTCTTGGCATACGTGCTGTAAGGCGGCAACGCCAGTTTGGTCGCGGTAAAATTGCATGTGCGCGAACTTGATGTGAAATCTTGTGCACCGTTAAAAACGTACCCTTCGCATCTTAAATTGTTGGCGCGAAGTGGCGTCGCTCGCTCATTTTTGATCTAATCACTTCCCTCACTTGGGCTTTGCTGTGTTTGCCCAAATTATCATGTGAGCATTTTTATGAACAAACGTTCCCTTTGTGGGACTCATATGTCAAACTGCTTTTGATTTTGTACAGTTATGGGTGTTGTTTGGTAACAGTAGTGCGCCCATCAGCTGATGCTTATCTATAAGAATTAACGCAATGTTTGCGGCACGCTTTGCCGCCCCAATGTAAGAATCGAATAATAGACGCTTATCTAATTAAGAGACGCTTTATTCTTGGTCGCTTTGTGCATGTTCTGTTTCAGCGTGCGCCCATCATTGAGGAGATAAATGTACGGTGGAGCCAGTGAGATCAGAGCGTGCAGGTAAGCTTGGTGGTGACATTGTCGTGCCTGAAAAAGCCCCACTTCATGATCTAAGTATTTTTGCCATCACGAAATCGTTGTGTGAGTTTATAATTCACGAGTACCCCTATCGACGGAGTGTCTTGAATACTTCGCCCCCCGTCTAACCGCCCAGGCCCGGTTATTCGGGTTAAGACAGGCTTGGTGGTGCCCTCTTTATTTTACCGTTATTTACCGACCCTCTGGCCGTTACCCTTAGATAATCTCGTTAAGAACCCGCCCAACTCCATTGAAAGTCTAGCCGGCCTATCTTGTTGCGGCTGGGTAGCGGCCTAGGAGAACTTTCGTCCAGATTTCGTCCATTGCAGCACGCGCCGGTCGTTTCGTTTATGTATGAGCCGGTGCGGTGTCGTAAAGTCAGTTTAAGACCGTAACAATTGTGCTTCGGTTCTGGTGAGACCAGCACATGTTGCATGCATGAAGGATCGACACAGATCACACAACACTCCTTCACTTAGTTTTTCAGCACTATCACATACCGAACACACAGCGGACATGGTGTCTCAGCGATGGCACGTAGCAATTATCGTAAACCTTTATAGGTAAAGTAAGTAAACTACTTCACACGTGTTTTCCTCTTAAAAACTTAAATTTACTATATGTATAACTTTCTTCAATATAGTCTCCCCACAACTCAACTTACTGGGTCTATTTACTCCAAGGAATATGTCCCAGTATAAAAAAATATCTCATTTTTAGTCTCTCAATAGTCTTCTAGGCTTTTCATCAAATTTCTGAGTAGATGTTGACTACACGGCGAATGTTCTCACTCAATAAAGCGGTATTCCTGAAGAATCGATTTAATTCTGGGGCCTTTATTCACGGTCGTATCGTCATGAAGCAGTAGCACAACGCCATGTAAGAGATTGTGGCGATTTCGGAGGCTTTGGCGGCAATTGTCATTAAGTAACAACGTTTGGCCCACATTCGCAAGGAGCTACATCAGGAGGGAAAGTAAAAGAGCACGGTAACTCAACGTGTAAACCACGTCAGAGGCGGAACTCTTCTAACGATCGGAAGGAAGAAGGCGAGAATTCATGTGCAAGTGCCGTCGCGGTTGAGTGACGGTGGGTGGGGTCTAGAAATCTGCACTTTCCACATAGAAAGAAGGGGAAAGCCTTCGTCCCGATTGAGATTATTAGGGTGTTTATAAATCTCAATGGTTTCACGAATTTTTCTGCTAAAGAAGAATGGGAATTTGCAGATAATGGAAGTTTCATCACAAAGGATCCTATGGCCGGTATCGTGTTGGTGTTCGGCGATGGCTGATGATGAAACGAGACCTGACTTGAGACAACGCTAGTGTTTAGAGATGCGAGTTTTTACGGATTGTCGTGTTTCACCAATGTATACGGCATTACAAGAGCTAGAGACTCTATAAACACATTTAGAAGGCATAGTGTTTAATTTATCTTTTTGCTCGTGGGTTTGAATACTGTTACAATGTTCTGTTTTCGAAGAAACTTTCCTACGCGATTAGTGGCTTGGTGGATATAGGGAAGAAAGGCTATTTCTGCGGCAGGATCGGTTTTTGGACGTTTGGTTGGCCGTGGATGAAGATGGCGATTGATGGCAGAGTGTGTATCCCTAGTACGATAACGGTTTTTCCTAAGAGCTTTCCGAATATGATTTAATTCAGGGTGGGTAATTAAGGTATCGTTAATGTATCAAAACCAAACCTTGGGTTTCAATTATTATATGGCCACATGGTAAATTCAAGTTACCCGTCTTCTTAAACAATCTCAATAGTCAACATCCAGACATTAACTTTACCATGGCCATAGAAAATAACAACCCTGACCGCAATCTACAATCCGATTTTCACCATCATCCTACACAAGAACATTCCGTTATTAATTCGCTTGTACACCGGGCTGTTTCTATCCCAATATAATGTCCACACTAAATTAAACTATATTTCTGTTGCTTTTCCCCCTGATGAAGCCCCTTACGAAAGTGGGCCAAACGTTGAGTTCTTCGACCTCAATAATGACACGGTCCAATCCCGGAAGTCGTTTGTTACTTAACAGATTTTGACGTTTTTTTGACAATACCTGTACGCAGGTTTTTGAAAGTATTACCGTAAGTCTCTGCGAGCCTTTTACCATACGAGTATATTCAACCAAAAGAATACCTGGCACGTTCGAAATAATGGTTGCCATAAGTTTTGCAGCTGAATATTGGGTGCGGGTTTTCTTTGGCGGTAGGAGACCTTTTATGAATCCATTGTATGAACTCTAGTTTCTATCGAGATCCCAGTGATGTACCCAAGTCGCATCACCAGATACTAATCGTATTAGAAAGTTTGAATCAATTTCTAAAAATTCCAAAACGTTTTGACCCATTTGCTGTCTACGCAACTTTTGCTTGGAAGGCTGGGAATTCATCTTGCTGAAGCTTTACGAATGCCCAAATTATCGTGCAGTATTGTCAAAACGCTAGGTTCGGACATTTCCACTGCTGTAGCGATTGCGCCGATTTTCATACAACGATTCTCAAGAACCATGGCTTCATTGGCAACATTTCCACTTCTAGGATTATCTTTTATTCTCGTCTCCAACGAAATTGTGAAATACGTCGAGCATGGTTTTCATACACTGTATTGGTGCATTCCTAGATCATTTTTGGGTTGTTGCTTTTTCTGTAAGCAACTTGACCAAACTTCTATATTTTGATTTCACAAATCTCATTTTCAGACAAACACCCCAAAAAATAAACATTGTCGAACTAAACTCAAATTTTGCGTATAACTATGGGAGTCTTGTCACTATTTCACATTAAATTATTTGTATCTGGCATGGCTAGGTAGCTATATATAATGAGAAATTCTTGTGTAAGCGGATGATATAAACCTAATTACACGAAGCGCAGAAATGCTAGTGAAAAGCTTCACTAAATTGTAAAAAGAGGGTATAAGAGAGTATAAATGCAACGAAACTACAGTATATGGTTGCTATAAGAGGACAGCTTGAGGGTACGTGGTTATCAATTTAATATGGATATCCACTCAAACACAACTGATTCTAATAGCAAGAAATGAAACCATATTAGAGATAAAGCTAGATTAGGGGCAATAACTAGAGTTACTACGCTCTACAATAGTTGTCGCGATCATGTGTGTCAGTCAGTGTAAAACGAAATTATGAATCTGACGAAGAGTTATTTATTCAGTAATTAAGCAGGGGTTAAACACTTGGACCTCCTTAGATAGATATAATGAAAATGAACTCAATATCTGGTAAAAAGATCCGTCGAAAGAGGTATTGGGCAGTTTAGGAAGCAGAGAAATGGAGAATTAGAAGTAATAAAAAAGTCTATGACCTATATCAACTGACAAACCATTGAGGTTGAGGTAGCTTAGGCATTTAGAACGAATTCTAGATATTACAGCATTAAAAACGAGTTATAGAGGCAAACCTGGAGGAAGAAGAAAAACTGGGAGCCCCAGGATGAGGTTTGGGAACGATGTGGAAAAATACTAGAAAGCTAGGCGTAGAAAGATAGAGGAAGAAAATAATTACTAGACTATTTTTCATTCATTCATGTTCTACATTTCGGCGTACAGGACCATCTACACATCGCGGAAAGTGCGACCGAGGTAATGAGACGCACGCGACTCACATTATGCTCCCCCCGCATGTAAACATACCACACAACCAACAACTTACAGTTAACTTAACTAATGAGTTTAAAACCAGGGCCGCTACGAAAAAATTCTCAGCTGCGGTCAGATTTGAATCCATGTCCACCTGGTTGCTAATCAGACTGCAAATCCACTCAACCACCCAGGTAGTCCGGTAAGATTATAATGGTCATAGAGGAAGCAGTAGAGAGACTGCAGTAATAAGCGTAAGTTACGTTCACATTCCTAATATTACTGAAACAATGAAATGAAGCACTTAAATTAGAATTACATCAATGTGCAAATTAAAAAACCATTACAGGCCGTAGGATTTAGTCACAATGCGATTTCAGCAACCGCGAAAGCAATTTCAAGGCTTGGCAGCAGCCCGCACGCGCAACTCCCCACTTAGTCACTCTCTGTCAAGAAGTCTTGCGTTGCATCTGTGCGTGTGTCTGGATTATATACAAGACGCTTATTTGTTGCCCATTTTTGTAATTTATCCTATATCGGTTGGACCCCATTTTCGTCAAGGGTAAAGCCTGAGCTATGTGCAAATTATTGCTTTTATCTATTTCTCAGTTAAAGCAAAAATAAACAAAATTTTATGTTTTAAAGTGCGCACCCTGAATATATTTGACAGAAAGTATATTCGATTTCGAAACAGTTAGACATATAATCCGCATGCAAAATATGGTCTCCTCCAACAAATAGATTTTGAGCTATACCGCCAACAGACGGAGACACATACAAACAACCAAACAGACAGACAGACAGACAGACAGACAGACGTTTTTATCTGAGCACATTTGTTGTTCAAAGACTCATTGGCGCCCCTTTTATAATGATGACTGAATTGAAGTTTCTGTGAATTGAGAATTAAACGCCTAAAAAACCCTCGAAATGAATTATTAGCATGGCAACAATAAATAGCAAACTCGCTAGCATTATATTTCAAAAATTTAACAGGAAGAGAAGCAATACAGTAGTAACATCAGATTCATTCCGACACATGGACCCATTACAAGACGAATAAATATATTTACGGTGGAATTCCAACATGTCATAGAAAATTCTAGAAACTCATCGCCAGGACCAGATAGCATTCATTACGAAATGATAAATGAACTACTAGTCAGTATCAGAGACAATTTCGATGAAATATATGCAGGGTGAGTACCTTAAAAAAATAAAATTTCGCTTATTTTTGCTTTAACTGAGAAATAGATAAAAGTAATAATTTGTACATAGCTCAAGCTTTATTATTGGCGAAAATGAGACTTTACAGATAAACGGTAAACATCACAAGTGTGGCAGAATAGCATGGTGTCTTTATAATGCAGCAGAAACTTCTATAATCCGAGCACGGTCGTAGCTCAGTTGCTCAAGCGACTGGAAGCGGGAGACCCAAGCAGCTGACTCTAACTGGGCTCAAAATATTTGGCCGAAAGCGCGGAGTTCGAATCCCAACGGACTACATTTTTTTTTACAACTTGATGTAATTCGAGCGAGGGAAGTATAAACCTCGTTACAGATTTTTCATCTAAACCTCAGGGCCGTAACTAGATAAACTAGGTATCCAAAAATAAATCTAACATTTTTAATTTAAAAACTTTAAAAATAAACAACTAAATGTTAACATAATAAAATACAACACAAATAAAATAGGAACAGAAAACACCATTATAAAACACAATTCTAATACACAAATTTGTAAAAGGTTTTACTAAGAACTTTCCTTGCAAGTGGACGTTGTGACACTAAATAAACAATTTTTTCTACTCATGACATTGAAATCAGTCAATTTGACATTGATATCGGTGGTTGAAATCCCATTTCAACCACTAGAGATTGAAATGTTCGGACTACTGTTTGACATTAAATTGACACAGACTGAAGCAAAACCTAACCTGCTAACCTCGAATTTCACATAGACTTACAATGGTTTATTAACGTTTATTTTAAAAATTCCTAGAAAAAATAGTATATGCAACTCGTGGCTGATAAAATTTCAACGTTTCGACTTACTTTTTTCAACTCAATTCGCTCGTTGAAAAAACCACTCTCAACGTTGAAATTGTATTTCAACCATTTGTCCCATAATATACTATTAAAGGGCAAATTTCCAAATAAAAAAAACATTACCGGTAGTAGGATTCGAACTACAGCGCCTGCGAATGCGATTTCGTTTCTATACATCTGATCCACTGGACCACCCAGAATCTCTCAGATCTCAGCTATATTAAACTGAACACACTTACTCTTGCCCATATTTGACTCTTTTTACATTTACCCTCTAACTGTTGGGTCCCATTTTTGTCAAGTGTAAAGCCTAAACTATGTGAAAATTATTACTTTTTATCTATTTCTAATGTAAAGCAAAAATAAATAAAAATTTATTTTTTAAGATGCTCACCCTATGTTGAGTCCATAATATGCCATTTTTCTTCAAGGGTAAAAACCTGAGTTATGTGCAAAATATTACTCTCATTTAAGTAATAGTTCTGGAGTTAAAACAAAAATTGAAAGAATTTTAGTTTTTAAGGTGCTCACCCATAATATATTTTACCGAAATCTTCTCGCTTTCATGCTAGAAAGGCATATAATCTGCATGCAAAATAGCATCTTCCTCCAACAAATAATTTATACCGCTAACAGGCAGACAGACGAAATTGAGAAAAACTTGTTTTTCGTCATCTTAAGGACCCTGCAATGTGAATATCTGAAGAAATCTTTGAAAGTGATTTTTTCGCGATTACAACACTTCCTTCGTCTTTTAGAAGAGGGAAGTAAAAAGTACATATTATTATGTAGTCAGTAGAACATTTTACAAATCTCTATATTTTTTAAGTCATGTGCTTTATCCTTAAGTGAACCGTTGGCGCAAATAATGCAGCAGTCTTTCGAGCAAGCGATGGTTCCTCTCCGTTGGAAACAAGCTACGGTTATTCCAATCTATAAAAAGGGAGACAAGCTGTTACCACAAAATTATCGCCCAGTAAGTTTAACATCTGTCTTGGGAAAATGCATGGAGAAGATAGTAAAGCAGCTTATGGAATTCCTTGTTGCAAATGAGGTGATACCAAAATGTCAACATGGATTTATGCCTAGACGTTTCAGTACAACGAACCTTCTGGTAAATCTTGACATCTGGACAAAAGCTTTTGATGAAGGAAACGCTGTTGACATTGCATATATTGATTTCGAAAAAGCTTTTGACCGTGTCCCCATTGAAAGATTGTTATATAAATTGGAACATTTGGGAATAAGAGGAAATTTACTTCGTTGGTTGCAAGATCTCCTGAAAACCAGGTGCTTTAAAGTTAGAATCGAAGGACAACTATCCGCAAATTATCCAGTATTAAGTGGAGTACCTCAGGGATCCGTTTTAGGACCCTTGCTTGTTATTTTGCACATCAGTGACCGAACAAGTTCCTTAAGTTCGAATCCTTTATCTTTTACTGACCATACCAAGCTTTCTAATTTCCCGAAAACACACGCCGATGTATTACAACATGATCTAAAAAAACTGGAACATTGGTCATCAAACTGGTTGCTGCCGCTAAACGCAGACAAATGTACGGTACTACATATTGGGTACAACAATCCTAAACTCAACCATACATTAAATGGAGTTAGACTGGAAAAAGTTGACTGGCAATTAGACCTAGGTGTCTTAATAACCTCCGATTTAAAATGGTCCCAACACGTTACCACAATAGTGAAGAAAGCCAACAAGGTGTTGTACCTAGTGGTAGGTTAAAATAAGATAAATAAATTAAAAAAAAAATTAATAAAAGTTAGAAGTAGTGATGCATGTATACGGTAAAATTTTTCTTTGTAGATATGATCACTTTTTGGGATAATATTTCTTGTTTCTATTGCAAAATATGATAGTTTTATTAATAATTTTTAGTATATATATATATATAGGCCCGACACTCCGACTCGGAGTATAGGCCGCTCTTTCGAGCTCTTCTGATCCGTTATTCGCACGGGGGATCAGCCCGTATGTTTCCTTTCATGTTTCTCTCATTCTTTAAAGCTTGCTGTGTGTCTTTGCTTGATTTGTTATTCTGCTCCAGGCACGCCTATCCATGACTAGTTTTCTCCAATTATTGATTTCCATTGCTTTGATGTCCTCGGCCACCTGGTCCTGCCATCTTATCTTCGGTCTTCCTCTTGGTCGTTTTCCAATGGGTATCCAGTCTGATATTCTTCGTATAATAGTATCGGGTTCTCTTCTCTGGATGTGTCCGAACCACTTTAATCTTTGGGCTTTTATAGTTCTGACAATATCTTCTCCTTCCATGAGTTTTCTGATCTCGTGATTCATGAGTGGTATGTATTCCCTTTGTATCTGTTTCGGTCCGAATATCTTTCTTAGTATTTTCCTCTCTAATACCCTTAGTTTTTCCTCATCTCTTTTTGTAATGCACATGGTCTCTGCTCCATAGGTTATGACCGGCCTAATTGCTGCTTTATAAATTTTTATCTTCGTTCTTATACTGATGTGTTTGTTCTTTAATATTTTGTGGTATTTCCAGTACGATCTGTTTCCTGCTTTCACTCGTTCATTTATCTCTGTGTTTCTATTATTTTTGTCATTTATTGTTACACCTAGGTATTTAAAGTATTCTACTCTTTGTAGCTTGTAATCATTTATCTTCAGCTCTGTAGTGTTAATTGTTTTTCTTGAACATATAAGATATTTTGTCTTTTCTTTGTTGATAATCAGACCTCGCTTTTCGGCTTCTTTTGCTAATTTTAGAAAGGTTTGTTCCAGTGTTCGTTTGTCTCTTGTTATTAGTACTAGGTCATCTGCGTATCCTATCACTTGTGCTAAGTTTTGCGTGATTGATTTATCTAGTTCTGAATCTTTTATCGCAGCGTCCAGGGTTATGTTAAATAGGGTCGTAGATAAGCTATCTCCTTGTCGTACTCCTGTATTTACAATAATGTTTCCTGTGTCTCCATTCTTTGTTTTTACTTTCGCCATTGATTTTTCCATTGTCATTTTGGTTAGCCTAATTAATTTTGCTGGTATATCCATATTCTTCATTTCTTTCATGAGTTGATTTCGGTCCACACTATCAAAGGCCTGTTTGAAGTCTATGAAGACCATGTGTAGTTCAATGTCGTGTTCGTATCCTTTTTCAATGATTTGTGACAGCATGTGTATTGCGTCTATTGTAGATTTCCCTTTTCTGAATCCTTGCTGATATTGTCCCAGCTTCTTTTCTGTGTATTTGGTTAATCTATTTCTTATTATTGTTGTTAGTATTTTGTATGTCGTGTTCAGTAGCATTATGGGTCTGTAGTTATTGCATTTGGTTGGGTCTCCTTTTTTGAAAATTGTTATAATTAATCCATTCTTCCACTCCGTCGGCATCCTCTCTTCTCTCCATATGTTTTTTATTAATTTGTATATCCTTTTTTGTAATTCATCCCCACCATTTTTTATTAACTCGTTGCTGATTTCATCTGGCCCTGCTGCTTTGTCTGGTTTTAGTTGTTTTATAACTTCTGTGTATTCTTCATAAGTCGGCATTTCTTCTTCATTGTCTCTATCGTCACTTATCTCTTCATGTTCTTCTATTTCCATGGAGCTGTTGTATACTTCCGCAAAGTGTGTTTCCCATTCTTTTTTCCCCATTTTGGGTACTGTTCTTTTATTATTGAACTGTTTTTTAATATTTTGGAAGAGTTTGCTGTTGTCTTTGTTGTTTTCTTCTAGTGTCTGCATCTGTTCGTCGATCCATGCTGATTTTTTCTTTGCGTACAGCTTTGTAGCTTCTTGTTTTATTATTTTGTATTCATGCTTCTCTTCTTCTGTTTGCGTTTGTAGCCATTTACGTCTTGCTCTCATTTTTTCTTCGCCTCTGTTTTGACAATCTTCGTCAAACCACTCTTTTGTTTTGCTGTTTTCAACAGAACCTAATATTCTGGCTGCTGTTTCTAGTACTACTGTCTTTATGTTATTCCATTCTGTCTCTATCTCTGCTTCCCCTTGTTTTTCTAATTTGTTTTCTATTGCTGTGTTGAATTCTTTCCTTGTTTCTTCCGCGTTTAGTTTTTTTGTATTCCAGGTATTTCTTCTTTTACCATTTTCCGTATTTTTCAGTATCTTCTTCTTTATTTTCGTTATTACCAGTATATGGTCTGTATCGGCGTTGGCTCCTCTATATGATCTTACATCTTGTACAATCCTTGTCCATTTTCTTGAGATTAGTACGTGATCTATTTGGTTCCCATATGTTTTCCCGGGTATCATCCAGGTGATTTTGTGTTCTTTTTTATGTATAAATTTCGTGCTCACAATGTATGTATTTGTCATTGCAGCTAGGGTGCATAGTCTTGTTCCATTGTCATTTGTGGTTTCGTGAATGGTTTCTTTTCCTGCTACCTCTGTATTGTTCCCTTCCTTTCCAATCTTAGCATTGAAGTCTCCTATTATTATTAACTTGTCGTTTCTAGGTACTTCTTCACATGTTGTCTCTACTTTGCTATAGAATTCCAACTTCTCTTCGTCACTTGCTTCTTCAGTGGGGGCGTAGCAGTTTACTATTGATATGTTAGCTTGTTTGCTTTCTATTCTTAAGTAAGATATTCTTCCGTTTACTGCTTTGAAGTGCATTATTTTGTCTCTGGTTTTTCCTTGGACCATGAATCCCGTTCCATTTCTGCCTCTTTTCTTTTCTCCAGCGTAAAACAGTGTGAAATTTTTCTTTGTGATTTCTCCTTTGCCTAGCCACCTTATTTCTTGGAGCGCCAGGATTTCGATTTTATATCTCTTCATCTCCTTCCGTATTTCCTGTATTTTCCCTATTGGAAGCATGGTTTGGATGTTCCATGTTCCTATTCTGAGTAAGCTTTCTTTCCTCCTTTTACGTTTTTCCTTTTTGTCCCTTTTACCCTTCTTTTCCTTATTGCCCATTTCCATTGCTTTACTTGTTTTCTTTAGTTCTGTCTGATTTTGCCTTTTCCGTTTGCATTCTGTCGTCTTCCTTTTTGTTTCCGTCCAGCTTTCAGTATCTAATAGTTTTTTGGATTGTATTGGGAGCTTGTTGTTCTCGTTATGTTTCGCAGGGTTGTATTTAATGTTTCCTCCTCAGATACTGGGAAAACTTGTGTATTATTGGGCTCCTGCCCGTCGTTCTCCTTTCTTTCCCTTCTATGGGGTGCCAAAATCGTCTGCGTCCAGTTCTTCCTTTTTGGTATTGCTCCTTTTGGGGATTTTCCCTCTTCTTCATCTGTCGATCTTCCTCTTTTCTTATTGTCCTCTCTATTTTCCTCTTTCTCTTCAGACATTTCCTCATCATCCCTTTGGTCTTCCAGTTCTTCAACCGTCCATTTTTTTCCGTTTATTATCAGCCTATCTCTTATTATTATTGCTTTCATGCCTCTCCTCCTTGCTTCTATCTTATGAGGTATTAATATTTTCTGGATGTCCTTTGTCTTCTTATCCAAATCTTCATTTACTGCGATCTTTGTTCCCTTCAAACCTGATGATTTCTTTAGGTAAAGACCCCGGTTTTGGCCATCACCCTGGTTTTGGCCACTTCCAACTTTAAATGCCCAAACTAAATACGTCGTAAGCGATCAACGGCTACGAGTTGTTTCCGCTCAATTTTAAACTTTTTCTAACGCCACTTACAATGCTGCCAAACTAGTGCCGTAAATATTAAGGTTATGGTTGTAATTTCCAAGTGACCAGGTCTCGTTTGTGTCGTTTTCTTAACAAAACTGCTAAGAAACAGGGGTAAGTTAATTTGCGATAAGTTAATTTGTAGGCATAATAAATGTTTTGGCTAATTACCATCGTTTTACCAAACATTTGAGAATATAACCTATAAGAAAATTGGCGGGATAATTACAAGTTCAGATCATTAAAATGAGATGGCCACTACTAACATTCCCATTCTTCGAAAATCTAGTTTTGGCCAATACATGGCCAAAACTAAACCAGACTGTTTTAGTAGTGGCCAGTTTAATTCCTATATGGGGCTAAGTACGTACTTTAGGGTTTATAAATTTTTTCCGTTCAGTTGCAGCCAAAAATGGGAAAAATTAAGAAAACACGGAAGACGCCCTCCACCAGCAAAAAAAAATTTTTTCAATATACATCCAAGCAAGTAAGAGATGCACTCGCCGCTATAAAGAATGGAATGCCAGTTGCAACAGCCTCTACATCGTATGGAGTTCCCAGGACTACTTTGCGGCATAAAATTGCTGGTGAAGCTACCGAATCTTATGGAAAGGTGGGACCTGATGCGGCTCTGGGAACAGAAGTAGAAAATGATATCTGTACATGGATCAAAACCTGCTCGAGAATGGGGTTTCCAGTTGATAAGGACGGTTTAACATATTCCGTGAAAAAAATCGTAACGGAAAAACTATTAGAAACACCATTTAAACATAACTCTCCTGGAAAAACCTGGTTTAAATCCTTTATGGCTCGACATCCTGATATTTCTTTAAAGCAAGCGGAATATCTAGGGAAAGCAAGAGCAATAATCACAGAGGAAAGAATAAGAAAATGGTTCACTGAGACGTCGGCGTTACTAGGTAATGATATAGAAGTTCTGCAATATCCTTCTCGCGTCTGGAACATGGATGAAACATCATTTTTCCTGAGCCCGAAAGGAGGTCTTATTTTGGCCGAGAAAGGCAAACAAGTCTACGGAACATCATCAAATTCTGACAAGGAAAATATTACAACACTCTTAACAGTAAATGCTTCAGGGGAGATAGCACCACCCCTTACAATTTTCAAGTTCGATCGTCTTCCAGCTTCGTACATACAGAAAGCACCAAAGGGTTGGAGTTTAGGCAAGTCTGAAAACGGTTGGATGACCGCGAAAACGTTCTTCGAGTACTTCTCAAATGTCCTATACCCATTTTTTGTGGAAAAGGAATATGAATTTCCTGTTATAATATTTTTGGATGGACATTCATCTCATCTTAGTCTACAGTTAAGCCAGTTTTGTAGAGAAAAAAGAATAATAGTTGTGTGTCTTCTGGCAAACACGACACATATTCTTCAACCTCTGGATGTAGCTGTATTTTTTCCACTAAAATGTCAGTGGCGCAAAGCTGTGAAAAAATGGAGAATTGATCACGACGGTCGTGATATTAGCAAACCGGAGGTGCCACAACTTTTAAATCAAATTATCCAAGAACATTCGTTCGAAGCGTCTATAACGAAAGGTTTTAAAAGATGTGGTTTGTATCCTTTCGAGCCAAATAATGTAGATTACACAGTGTCTCATGCCATTAAAGCCTCCCAATGAAAATAAGCCTAATACTCAAACGTCTGACATAACAAAAAATGTTCAGCCGGATTACCTTGAATATTTAGAGTCAAAAATTGATTCTACTGTTCTGAAAGAATTTAGAATTTATTACGCAGAAAAATTAAATCCAAGTGGTGATCTACAAGCATTGTATGAGGTGTGGATGAAATTTAAATCAGACAGTGAAAACGAGCGAAATGTAACGACAAAAGTTTTAGCAGACGATACCATTATTAATTTCGAAAATGAAACAATAGACTTTCCATTTCCGGAATTCGATATTCGCGATTTATCATTTATTCTTCATGAAAATAATGATGGGGTAGGCAATATAGAAGAAATGATACTAAAAAGCAATGAAACTGAAAATAATGATTGGGTAAGCAATACAGAAGAAATTATATCCAAAAGCATTGAAACTGAAAACAATGATGGGATTAGCAATATTGAAGAAATAATACCAAAAAGCATTGAAACTGAAAATAATGATGGAGTATGCAATGCAGAAGAACTTATACCAAAAAGCATTGAAACTGAAAATAATGATGGGATTAGCAATATTGAAGAAATAATACCAAAAAGTATTGAAACTGGAAATAATGATGGGATTGGCAATATTGAAGAAATAATACCAAAAAGCAATGAAACTGTAAATAATGATGAGGTAAGCAATACAGAAGAAATTATACCAAAAAGTAATAAAGCTGAAAATAATAATGGCGTAAATAATATAGAAAAAATGATACCAAAAACAATTAACTGTGATAACACGGAAGTAAATAAATTAGGGGATATTACTAATCTTATTGTCACTCAAGCAAAATCTGCAATAAGAGATGAGGTAATACAGATTAAAAGTGGTGGAGAATCGAAACCAAAATTAAATGAAAAAAACATAGAAAACCAAGAAACAGAGAACCAAACTTTTGGAAACCAAGAAATTAAAAAGCAGGTTCTTCAAAACAAAACAACAATTAATATTTTGAGCAATATAAAATTATGTCATGCACCGCATTCTGCAAATGAAGAACATATTATTAATGCTACTACCAATCAGGGGCAAGAAAAATATACTGACATGCAAGAAAAGAATCAAAATATGGAACGAAAAATTTTGGGCGATATTTGGTTTTCCCCACACGGCCCACAACAGTTAAAAGAAAACTCAAAACAGTTCTTCCAAGTGTGTTAACTTCTGATCAGTGGGTAGCCATAACTGAAAAGAAGGAACAGGAAAAACAAGAATTGTTAGATAAAAAAGAAGAAAGAAAGAGAGAAAGAAAAGAGAAAAGGCAGAAAAGTTTAGAAAGCAAACCACCACTAAAAAAGAAAGCAAAACAAGCGACAGAGACGGACAAGGAAAAAGAACGAACTGAAGAGAGAAAAGACTGCGCAGATGTAGATTTTAACGAAAAAGAAGAAGAAAGTAACATTTTTAAAAAACAGAACATATCCGATAAAGACTTACAGCCTGGTGTTTATGTAGTTGTAAAATATGAAGGCAGATTTTACCCAGGAAAACTAGTACAAAGAGAAAGCAAAGGAAAGTTCTTGGTGTCTGCTATGACTAGAAGTGGACTGCGAGATTGGAAGTGGTCGGACGAGAAGGACGAACTTTAGTATGACATGAAAGACATTAGAGAAATTATTACAATTCCAAAAAAGAAAAATGCACGGGGTGCATTTATGGTCCCTGAAATGGAAAAATACGAAGAAGTAAAATTGTTTTGAGTTAGTCTGCTTTAACTGCTCTCTTAGTATTCTTCCATAGCTAGGATAATATATTGAATTTTTATTATTGTAGTTTTATTTATAGAAATACTAGATAGATAAGTACCTACCTATGTATTATTTTGTTTCTTCATGTACCTATTTTGACAGAAAATAAATGTATTTTTACGTATTGTCTGCCTTTTTATACTAATCTAGCAACATGGCCAAAACTAAATCCACTGTTGGCCACTACTGGGGTAAAAGTGGCCAAAACCAGCGAAATTGTTGTAAAATGATGTTAAAATTTTTGTAGAAAAAGTCAATCATTCTATCCTTTTTTCACTTATGCTATATTAAAGCAGAAACTTCAAGGAAGACAGTGAACACAACACACAGCCGTGAAGTTAAATTATAGTTTATGTTGTGAACGTGCAAACCTAGAAAATCGCTTAAGATGGCCAAAACTAGGGTCTCTACCCTATTTCTATTTTTTTTAATCTTGTTGTAAGTCCCATTTTGATTGGTCTGTTTGTATTTCCTCTTCGCATCCCTATTCTATTTATGAAGTCTATTTCTTGATCCGTAATAGTTACTCCGATTCTTCCTATTACTTCTTTCAATACTTTTTCTTTCAGCGTCCATATATCTTCATTGTTCTCTTCTGGGATTCCGAAATTATGATATTCTTTTTCCTCGTCTCGTTTTCCAATACTTCTATTCTTGCCTGCTGGTTGTTTATGATTTCCTCTAACTTTTCAATTTTACCCGTTTGGTGTTTTAAATTGATGCCTGCTTCGTCTATCTTTTTTTCCATGCTTATCAGTTTGTTCATAACGTCCGCTAAAGTTGGTTCCTTGCCTTCCGTCATTTTTCATGTACTTCTCTTTGCTGTATTTGTTTTTATTTTTTTATTTTTACCCAATTTGCATGAGATAACACTGAATATTATTTAGTTAGGACGTCCTACGTTGTCTGTATTCCGTTTTCCCGTAATTCACTCTTTGTTTTCAATACTTTGTAACACTGCTACTAACAGCTGACATTGACACTCAGCAAGTCACTATTTTTAGCAACTTTGATAACTTTGCGTTTATTTCTCGTGGCTTTTCACTCGCGTGCATAAATTTCAAATATCGCGGGTTGCAGAGTTTCTTCGTGTTGGCGTTCCTGTTTGTCGCGCTTTTCACTCGTGTGCGTATATTTGTTTATGTATTTGGCGCTTTGGTAAATTTGCGTTGGTGTTATTGTTCGTCGCGCACTCGCGGTACCGTTACCTCGCAAGGCAACTTCGCCTTTACGTTATCTTACCCTTTATTTCCTTCAATTATTTACGTGATTTTCACTAGATATCACTTAGTTATTTAATTAGGATGCTCTATGTTGTCTATATTCCGTTTTCTCGTAATTCACTCTTTATTTAGAATACTTTGTAACACTTTATTCCACTTCTTAGTTCCCTGCTACTAACAGCTGACACTGACACTCCAGCACCGATAGCACTGTGGTGACTCACTAGTTCTTTTATATTTACCCGCAATTTACGTGAAAGTGTAAACGCTTATCACGGTGAAGACGTGAGTCATTGAGTTGAAATTTTGATATGTTGTAAAGACTGTTGAATAAAGACGATATGAATAGTTTCCAGTATGGGAAAGTCCAGAGAGGTAGTCACGTCCACTTTTTGGATTTTATATCTACTATCCTGGCATACAAGTTTCCTCACAATTTATTTTTAATAAAGTTTAGTGCAACGGAAAGCTGTATTCAAATTTGAAATTAAAATTTTAAATGTCAAATATTAGCGACACCACTAATACAAAATTTTTCCGGCGGCTACTTTTCCATTACGTCCTAACAACTAGCCCAGCAATTAAAAATTTCTTGGAATTTTGTTGGTGGATATTTTATTAAATTATTGACTACAAAACATTAATAAAACATAAAATTGCAATTACTGTATATAATTGTTGTTGCTTGTCAAGAATCTGTACTATTTACAGGACTTCGAAGAAGAAATTGTATTTTGGTGTTAAACGACTGACTGCGAATTTACTTTTTTTATAGAAAACTTGCTAAACAAATGCTGCAAACACGTTGAAAATTTGCTGTCAACAATCAACACAATTGAACTGTTGATGAAATTGCTATCTGCAGAATAGAAGCATCTTCTTGTATATTAGTCGGTTTAATATAAATTTAAGCAATTGAAGGTCAAGAGTGTAATTTAAGGGTTAAAACGGAAATATACAGTTTCCAAGTCTTGCGAACAGAGAAAAATTACAACATCTATTAACTTTATAGGTTCTATTATAACGTCACTGCTGGGATTATAGGGGTACATATATTAAAGAAATTCTAGGAATGGTAAACCATTAACCTTGTGTGCTTCATCAGTCCGTATTAGAAAAGTCATTAGAGGGGATTAAAATTACATGGAGATTCTGCCTCAAGCTTAACAATATAGTTACAGCTGATGGTCAAACAACACAATACACATTATTTTTATGCTGAATCGGGAAAATGTACACTTTTTTTATGAAACTGCAGAACAACAAGTTCGACTTACTATCTACTAAAAAATATAAAATCGCACGAATTTAAGATTATTGAAGTTACTGAAATACTAATGTGGAACTGTAAAATGAATATGATCCTTGTTGAAAATTCTCGAACAAATTTCTGATAATTGTTGATAATCTTTCAGGGTTTGTCGGCACAGCACATTTACAATTTTAATTTATAGTAATTGCCGTTACCCCACTGCATGTTATCAATTTGAAATTAGGAAAACACATTCCCGGAAAAAATGCCTTCAGAAAAAATATCCTCAGAAAAAAGCCAACGAAAAAAATGCAACAAGAAAAAGCACCCATGGAAGAAGTTCCGCAGTTCCAAAGTAAGCTACAAAATGGCATTAATGTAGACAAAACCGTTTACGTACGCTTTACTTCCACATAGCTACAGGAAAATTAATGACTGAAATATATAAATGTATTTAACACGTTTTCAGTAAAAAAATGTGCATTATCCACAAAACTTAAAGATTTTTTGATTTAAAAAAAACATTTTTAGGTTAGATTTGTTAATTTTTTACGTATACAGTCATAGTTTTTGCTTATTAAGTTTTTGAATAGAAGGCTGATAAGTGGTTTGCTTTTTTATTTGTCTGACATTATTTACTGAGCAGTCATAAATTGAAAAATCCCTTCAAAGCAAGTGCATTTCAACCACTAGAGATTGAAATGCTCGGACTACCGGGATTTCAAACTGTTTGACATTCAATTGGTGACAAGAGAAATGTCACTTTATGTTTATTTTTTTCTAAAATGCATTAACTTGTTAAAATAAGTGAAAATTCGTAGAAAAAATAGTATATGTAACTCGTGGCTGATAAAATTTCAACGTCTCGAGTTACTTTTTTCAACTCGCTTCGCTCGTTGAAAAAAACCACTCTCAACGTTGAAATTTTATTTCAACCACTTGTCCCATAATATACTATTATTATATAGAAGAGAAAGGTATTATGCATATGAGATAGCAACAAGGCGGTAACTAACTTTAAATGGCAATGGTAAGTAATTTACTTCAGCAGCATTTATTTAACAAAAGTACAATTATTTATGTAAAATTTAGCACTCCAAATTATTTGTTTTTATTAAATTTGATTACATTTGTGAAAAAACTCTTCAAAAGTGAGAGATTTTGAAATCATGCCATTGGAAGCCCATCCACAGCTTATCGATCGTGAAATCAAGCGAAGGGGAAAAGAAAAATTCTTAGAAAGTCCATCTAGTGGAGGTGCTAGGTATACAAAATCTGGTGTGATACACGCACACAACTTCCTTTTACAGTGATCTTACAATTAGCCAAAAATTTGATTTTAAATTTTTAAGCATTTGTCAAAAATTTTCAAAATTACAAATTTTACAAAAACGGTACAAAATAGAGTGTTAGTTCAAGAGACAAATTTTCTCTAGAATATTAAGCTGAATTCAAAAATGTAATAATATACCGGGTGTTCTATTTAAAATAGGAGTTAATAAAAAAAATAGAAAAAAAACCAAAAGAAACCCATTTTAGAAGTATTCAACTGGAAAGTCACCTATCTGACATCAATACACATTAAAAATGTAATAAAAATGTATAGTTTAAAAAAATCGTTAGAGCCGTTTTTGAAAAAATCGAAAAAAACTGAAAAATCACAAGAGTAAACACCTACTTCCGGTTATGCAATTTTCTTCAAAAGCTTGCTGCCGCATCTACATAGTAGTACACAAAACTTATATATAAAGTTTCAACGCCATACCTCTTTCCGTTTTTGAGATATTCTGTTCACAGACCGACAGACAGACAGACACACAGACACACAGAGAGACCAATGAAATAAAATATGTTTTTTGGGATCAGGGGACTCTAAAACGTGAAGATCTGTTGAAAACTCAATTTCGAATTTTTGGGGTGAATCCAATACTTCCTTTATTGTAAACGGAAGTAAAAAACTGCAGATTGTGATAAGAAGATTCCATTTGGCAGAAATGTAATTTATGACTATACAATTCATTTAAAAAGGGGAGGCAGCTCGAAAAGTCGTTAGAATTCAAAATGGCGGCTAAAATTCAAAATGGCGTCATACAATGGAATTGTTTGCAATTTTCTTACTAACCATCGCACGAAAGTGTTTGGTGTCAATTTATATGTTTTTTAGGCCAACAAGTTCATTTTTCATGTTAAAAATAGGCTAAGTATCAGTTCATGCAGGCATACAGAGGTCCTTCCTGTGTACAAAAGGCAGTTGGTTATAAGAAAATCGAACAAACTCTTCTCAGCTATCAGCATAGATCAAGCGCACGATTAAAACAATGCTCTATAGTGAAAGGAGATGGAGTTGCAGTAGGGTTAACACAAGATCCAGCGGCACTAACACGTTGGATGGTAGCTGGACCGCAAATTTGTCACTTGATACAAGAGTTTGAGTGTAAAATTCGGACAGCAGAGTTATTGTTGATAAGGATATCAGTGCATTTGTTTATTTAGCTGAATCAACTGGTATTACACAATTCCACAGTTTCATTGAGGAACGCCTGGTAAAAAGTTCCTCAACACTATTTCAGCCTTTGAAAAAGAACAAAATGCCCCTCTTCAGTTCTCCAAAAAAAAGCATAAGCAAGAAAAATGAAACTTTGAAGATTTTAAATACAGACATCCAGCTGTTTCCAGATTCCTAATGGTTACACAGAATTGTCAGCTAGATATGCAGGACTTTTTCAAACTTGAAAATCAGCGATTTTTGCCCAGTAATGGAGAATTTCGACCCAGTCATAAAAGTGATCTACCACATATTTTAGAGGAAATTGTTGAAAAAAGTGACATTGTCTTTCCAGGAACCTGTGATGCTGTAATTTATGATGGTGCAGTTCTTGCCAACATTTTAAAGCCTCATCGGTCTTCAAAGACGTTTGATGATTATTATATTAACACATTTCATCCTCACATATGTAACGACATTGAGAGTTTTGGCTGTCGTAGAATTGATTTGATTTGGGACAGGTACATTACTCCGAGCATTAAAGGTGAAACCAGAGAGAAGAGGGGTACAGGAACCAGGAGATAAGTGCTACCTCATGTCAAATTACCTACAAATTGGCAAGAATTTTTAAGAAATTCAAATAACCAAGAACTATTTTCTCTACTTGGATCATTAGCAATGAATAACATAAACAAATCACAAGTTATTACTACTTCGGGTGATAAAATTGAAGAAAATTTCAGTGCTGTGAGTTTCTTAATTGGAGTTACTTGCCCTGGTCATGAAGAAGCAGATTCAAGGATAATACTTCATCTCAAAGACATGGTAGAAAATGGTTTTAGCAATTGCATACTGCTTTGAACTGTCAGATAAAAGCCTGGAAACACTGGGTTGCATTTGGAACAGGGAAGAAATATAGATTTATTCCCGTTCATGCTATAGCTGCATTAATTGGAAGAGAAAAGGCTAATGCTTTACTTGGATTTCAAGTTTTCACAGGCTGTGAAAGCAATTCTGGTTTCACGGGAAAGTAAAAAAAGACATGGATTTTCTTTAAAGAAGCTACTGCTGCATTTTCATTCACATCAAAAACCGCGAACATCCATTCCTGAAAATATATTAAATATTTTAGAAAAAAATTGTAGTATTGTTGTACTGTTCAACAATTAATAGCCAAAGTGTCAATGATGCCAGACAAAATCTGTTTATGACACATTTGGAGACAAGCAGACCAGCGAGAAATAAAGACACCTCCAAATGAATGGGGTTGGTGATTGGATGATGTATCATAGAAAATAAAATGGTCACAGTTACCAGAAATTGCAGATACTTGTCAAGAATTAATAAAATGTATGTGCAAAATCTGTAAAAATAAGTGTGGCTGTAGAAAAGTTGGACTATCACTTTGTTATGCAACTGCAAAAACGAGTGTGACAAATGATATGAGGCGTATAGATGCAAAGTGCGACATGTCACAAATTTTACGAAAATGAGTTAAGCACATCACTGGATTCTACATTAAAGCATGCATCTGTTAAAATGTATTTCAGCTGCAAAATCCGACATAGAACACGACAATTCGCTTTTAAAAAGTGGCTTCAAATGCAAAGTGCGACAAGTCCATTGACAATTTTTGTGCAAAGTGCGACATGTCCACGTGAGCCAATAAGATGTCAAAATCAGATCACATGGTCATCCTTACGTGATAGAACACTTATGCTATGTTATGCATATTATGCATTGCTGCTATTCAAGCAGGTAGTGAAGTGACTAACAACAATGGAAGCTAATTCGTTTAATGCAGATATTAAACAAAGTTATTGGCGAAAGTAAAGAGATTTCTAAGAAAGTTAAAAACACTAAGTTAATGCGCCTTAAAGAACTAGGAGTCGGAGTGCCATTAAAACCAGATAAAATAAAAAGCATAACAGGTCTACTGACGTCTCATTATGGTTCCAAATGGGATCAAGAAGAATCACCGTGTTATTTTACAAAACTGTTTGAAGAGAATAACAGTAATAACTATAGTTTAGATGTTACACAAGCAGGAACAAGTCAAGAGGAAGTTGAAGAAGCTGGCGCAAATTTGAATTTTTGAATTATTAACATTTTTAATTATTAATTTTGTTTATCTTTAGAATTAGCAACGGTATAATAAATTCCTTTATAATTCAAGTTTTTTTTTATAAACTAGTGCAATAAAGTGTATAAAAAAATTAAAAGGTTACTACTTAGGAGCAAAATGCGACATGTCCAAAATTGTTTTTTGTTTTTCTCAAAAACTATAGATTATAAATTTTTCAAATTTCGCACTAGGTATCCTAAACACGTTTGCAAGTAGCGTAAAAAAAATTGCAGCGTTGTCTCACAAATTTAGCATCATTATAGTTTTTCGTGTTTTTCTAAAAATTCGTTCATTTGGACATGTCGCACTGTGCATCTATACGCCTCATATGATAAAACCTGAAGTTTATAAAGTATGTAATTTTAAATGTAAGAGTCAATTTTTGTAAAATCTTGTATTAGTAGGTATTAATAAAAACAGATCTTTGGTATTCATTCTTCTTTAATTTTACTCTATAAATATGACTTTACGATTTTACAAAAAGTCTCCTATATTAATTTTTTCATATTTCTGATATTACAAATGAAATTTTTGGCCTAAAAAACATATAAATTGACACCAAACACTATATTGTGCAAGAAAATTGCAAACAATTCCATAGTATGACGCCATTTTGAATTACCGCCGCCATCTTGAATTCTAACGATTTTTCGAGATGCCTCCCCTTCTTGAATAAATTGTATAGTCATAAACTACATTTCTACCAAAGGAAATCTTCTTATCACAATTTGCAGTTTTTTAATTAAATGAGACATCCAGAGCTTATCGATCTCGAAATTCTGCCAAGAGAAAGTAAATCCTTGGGAAGTCTATCCAGAATTGATCGATCTCGACAGCATGCCAAGTGAAATGACTGCAACTCTTTAAAAATCCCAGTATGTCACTTCCAACCCCCCAGCCCCCCGCCCGCGAAAAAATTGACAACTTCAATCTGGTCGCGTCTTCTGTACTTATCTCCATCATTTATATTTTGTAAATACTACAGATAAAATACATACAAACAAGGAATTCAATTGCTTGAAGTATTTCGGTATTAAATATGGTAAATATATATATATAGGTACCGTCGGTTTTTTTGCCTGCTTTTTTCCTCGGATTTTTTTACCCCGGCTCTTTTTCTACGTTTTTTTATTCCGCCACCCGATCGAATAGATGGGCGTTCTGAACAGGCATAATAAGAAATAAGACATTGCGCGTCCATCGCCGGCGGTCGGTTTACGTTACCGTAGCTGTAGAAGTTGCTCTTCGGCTAGTATCGGTATTACTTCCGGTTACCGCCTCCATTGGCCGATATGATCAAGTTGGCCGATATGAACAAAAATAAAAGTAGCCAATATGAACAAGTTGGCCGATGTGAACGCCCATAATTGGCAGATGTGATCGTTGGCCGATATGAACGTTGGCCGATATGATTTCTCCCCTTTCTTAGATATTCCGTCAGCGTTGGCCGATATGATCGCGTTGGCCGATATGAACAAAAATAAAAGTGGCCGATATGAACAAGTTGGCCGATATGAACAAAATCTGATGTTGGCCGATATGAACAAGTTGGCCGATATGAACACCCAAAATTGGCCGATATGATCGTTGGCCGATATGAACGTTGGCCAATGTGATATGGACCCTAAGACAAACAGTGGATAATATATTCTTACTAAGACTAATGATGGAGAAGAAAAATGAAGAAGAAGAAGAAATGCATATAACCTTTATAGATCTTAAGGCTGCTTTTGATAGTGTAAATAGAAATATCTTGTGGGGAATTATGACAGACCTAAACATCCCAAGAAAACTAATAGAAATAACAAAGAACATATATCAAAATACAAGGGCAAGAGTACAGCTATGTGGCAGACGATCATCGCAATTTAAAATGGAAAGAGGAATTAAACAAAGCGACAGCCTCAGTCCATTGCTTTTTATACTCATAATGGACAAAATAATAAAAAACGCCAAGCAAAGATCAAAACACCTACAAATGACCATCGGATACAACAATCTAAGACCAATTAAAACAGAGGTAATGATATATGCAGACGATATAGTATTGGTAGCGGAAAATCAAAGAAAAATGCAATAATTAATAAACATATGGGTGGAAAAGATAGAGAAAGTAAGATTAGAAATAAATATAAATAAATGCAAATACATGAAAATAAGCAATACACAAACACAACAGGCAGAAGAAAACTGGAACAAATTGACATGTAAAGGGGTGGAAATAGAAGAAGTGGCTACACATGATTACCTGGGGACTGTAATAACGAACGACGGAGAAATCGACACAGAAATTGCAAATAGGGCCAAAAAGACAACAAAAATATACTACGCCCTAAATAAAACGAGCGCTGGGAAAGACAGAAATAGAACAGAAAACAAAGATACACATATATAACGCAATAACAATACCAACATTAATATACGCGAGCGAGACATGGGTAAAAAACGAAAAACAGAGAAGCAATATAAACGCGGCAGAAATGAAACACCCGAGAAAGATAGCGGGGAGGACAAAAATGGATAGATGCCGAAGCGAAAACATAAGAAAGGAACTGAACCATGAAGACATCGAAACAAAAATAAACAGAAGAAAGTTAAGCTGGTATGGACACGTAATAAGAATGGGAGAGGACAGAATAGAGAAGAAAGTAATGGAAGCTAAAAGATATGGAAACAGAAGGAAAGGAAGACCTAGGAAGGGATGGCTGGAACAAGTGGCAGACCTAGGAATGAAAAAGGAAAAAACAATGCAACAGATGAAACAACTAGTGAGAGATCGGAGAGGATGGAAAAAATGGATAGAAGAAAAATGAACAACAAACTTCAACGCCATCAGGGCATAAGGAGGAAGGAGAAGAAGAAGTATTTAAAATATGTGAAGGCTAACTAATTATCATCCCGCCCTTGTAATATGTGCATTTAAATGAACTGTCATATTTTCCGCTGTCAATTAGTCATTTGAAAACATGCCGTGTCATTTGAATGATTTTGAAAAAGGAAGAATTGTCAATAGGGTAATGAGAGGAGTGCCAATAAGAGCGATTGCCACTCAGTTTAGTATAAGGAAAAATACAACTTATTTCCTGAATATATCAGAAATTTCTTAACTTCCATGACAGATAGATTGCAAGCAGTAATTGCAAGCCGTGGTGATATTACAAGGTATTAATAAGTATAATTTTTGTGCATCCCAGCCAACTGTAATGTCGGAGTATGGAAACGTTTTAAACAATACCTGCAATACAGGTAACTGTAGTTTAGAAGCATAGGAACGGTTTAAACTGCAGACTCCGGCCACTCTAAGATACGGACAGGCACGTCACAGTTTGGCTGCGCGAGTTTTTGTTACATTGCGCCTCAAGAATTGGCAGTGGCGTACACAATATTTGCAATCACAATTAAAAACAGTGAGAAAAAAAACAAAATTATTATTCATATATTATGTACCTACTAGGTATTATTTTAATACATATAGTCCATTTACTTGACATCTGCACTGTCAGCGTCAAATTTTAAAAAACATTTTTTGACTATACCTCAAAAATAATGTTTTTTTATTAGACTGTACAGTAATTTAATTGTTAAAATGTGAAAAATAGCAGTGGTGCCAACATAATCTCAGTTTGACAGTGCAGATGTCAAGTAAATGGACTATAGAAATAGAAATATTGTAAAGAATAGGTTAAAAAACTGGTAATTCAGAATTGGACATTAATAATGGTGTTACACCTAAATCTGATTCTTCTTCCAACACGCTTTCTTCTTCGGATGATGCGGTATTTACCATGAATCGAAATTCGTCTAATGTGTTATCTAGCAGATGTTTTTTCAATTAGCATTGTCTAATATTTTATCACGTGGTCACATTTTTTCCACTCATCCACCCTTACTTCCTCAAATTTATTTCTCATCAATTGTTCTACGTCTGACAACGTGAATTTAAATTTCATGCTGCTACCCAGTTTTTGCCTAAAGGTAGTGTAGGTATGAAGGAAGTCTCAAGACATTGTGACCGTGCTGCTCCATAAGTAAATCGAGTCTACATTTTAATTGAAAATTACTCTTATTTTCTTGTATTATTTCATACAATTCTGGTTTGGTCGAGTTTTTCTCAAAATGAAGATCTCAGTCTTTCAACCAGTTAAACATATCCAACTTGAGACTACCGGAGGTTACATTTACAACATAAATTTTTAATAAAATGAAATGCAAATGAGAATAACTGTAAGCAACTAAACCCCCGGGTAACAAGCGCCTATCTAAGAACGTGCCGTTGCTAAGTAACCATGACCCAATGAGATAATCGTCAAACCACTATGCACCCTGGCAATGATGGCGTGCCTGTCCCTATCTTAAAGTGGCCGGACTCGACCAAAATGTTAAAATATTGTCCCTGTGATCTAGTTAGGTGTACACCTTTATATTGGCAATAACTGTACATAATTACTATAATTGCTCATTTAACCTTTTGTTTGACAGATGACAGAACACAATTAGATGTCCATGATATACGCCACTGGAATTGCTATAATAATAAGGTATTTCAATTTCTCCTATTTAGTTGTCAGAAATTCTCAGTATGTGAACACAACTGCGCGCGCATTCGGGCCCTTGCACCTTTATAACGCTTAAGTTTTAATTATTTTACCTGTTTTATCCTGTATATATTTATATTGTTCTGACCTGTGTAAATACTATGTAGTATACTTAACATTAATAAATCAACTTCAACTTCAACTGTATGTCAGTTGCAAAGTAATGTCAACGTGACAATAATTATTTTTTCCTACTGGCTAATAAAACATCGTCTGCTTTTTTAGTAATGTCATTTCTCAAATCGTCTGCTTTTTTATAACATTTGGAGGCATAGAAAATCTTATATTTAATTTGTATAACGATTGTTGTTATGGAAATGCTGCTGTAAACACTTTCTGTACCTCGAATTGAATTGACCCACAGAGACTAAATCACTTTCTGTTCATCCTTAAATGCTTTGCCAAACTAACAGTTATAATTTTTTAACAAAACACGCTTATTCATGCCAATTGAATTGCGCGTTACTTGTTTGAGATTACTTTTGAAGTACTAAATTATGTACTATTATACAACTTTAAGCTTATTTAATTAAACTCGTAGAAAAAATCAGAAATATAATGTGCATAGAAAGTTATTTGCTGACCTCATGCCCTTGCACCACTTCCAACGGTTGGGTTACAACAGATCACTCGGTGCAGAAAATTCTACTTACTATGCTTATTATACAAATAACTATACTATGCGATTGAAAAAAGGAGGAAACTATTTGTGTCCGTACTCTGGTAAAGGTCAAATACGTCAAATTGACATGAAGGCACCCAAGGTAAAAACAATGTAAATGAATGCATTTTGAGCGCACAGAGACATATTCAACAAACCATGTAGAGACCCCGTTGAAGCTTATCAGAATTTATCACTGGCGTTTCCCTAAGTTACATATGCCGACAACCACACTATATTACGATACATACCAGGTTTGCCGACACCCCCAGTAAAGACAGTTTTGCAGATGTACTGCCAGTACGGTCTGAAATTATTTAAACAAACTCCTGCAACTATAGATCATCTCATCAACGATTGGCAAATGGTAAATATATCACAGTTTAATTGTTTCACAAATGTACAATAGATATTATAAACAATAACAAGAACCTGCCGGTAAAATTACAATCTAGAATCACAAATACTTTCGCGCATGAGCAGTAGATTTTGCACTAGAATGTGATCAGCGGTTTCAAAACAATTCACCCTATGTGTCCTATGGCAAATGACATTGGTAGAGTCCCTGTATACAGGGTGTTTAAACAAGCAAAAAAGTCTTAATAAACATGGGTCTGGAAACCCTTCGTTTCCGAGATACAGAGTATTAAAGTTTTCAACAAAAATCCCGACCGCACCTAGAATAAATAATTTAAATCTAAGTACGCCAAAACATGATCCTTAATAGCATCAATAAACCTTACAAGTTTCACTACAATCGGCGTATGGGTTTTTGAGATATTGGAGCATTTTAGTGTTTGTCTTAAAAGGTTCAGAGGCGTGCAAAAACATGGGCTTTATTTTTGCTTGAAAACGAAGCGAGATACGAAAAAAATCAAGAGACGAAAAAGTTGCATTTTTAGTTGCTTTATTAAAAAAATATATGAAAATTGCAAAAAATCTATTGGGCCTTATTTTTTTTTGTTAAAAAAACCGAATCGACACCCATCCTATGCCATTTTATCTCATCCCAACCTTTCCCATCTCATCCCCCCATGCCTTCCCAACCCATTCCATTTCATCCCATTCCATCTCATGTTCTCATGCCATCCCATCCCATTCCATCTCGGCCCAATCCAACCATTCCTAGCCCATTCCATCCAATCCCACCCCATCCCATCCCATCTGATCCAATCCCATCCCATCCCATCCCATACCAACCCATCCCACCGCATTCCATCCCATCCCATCCCATGCCACTGGATCAACTGTAATATGTCCAAAAGATACCTCATAAAGTTGTAACAAACTATAAACATTTCATTACAATCGCCCAAAGCGTTTTTTAGATAACAATAAAAAACGATTTTTGTAACTTTAACACCCTGTATCTCGGAAATGAAGCGTTTCCGGGCACATTTTTATTAAGACTTTTTTGTTTGGATTGATGAGATCTGTAAGTGGGTAAAATATCCGAACTTATTTTTTATACAAGAGTTCAGACATGTAGGTGGTGATTTGAATCCAAAAACCACGGAGTACCTACATGATTTTTGCCGATTTTCAACATTATGACTATGCCATATTTATACCCATTCGGGGTCACGTGATAATCTAGTGACTTTACGTATTTCGATTCTTAAAAATGCAATTTTAGGGTAATAAAAATGACATTTCGTTTTGTAGGTTATCATGACACTCGTTATACCGCGTGTTCGTTGGTTTCTGTTTATTTCAGTTTCCTGCTCAACTAAATTAGGTTTAATTTAGGTTTTATTGCCCTTATCTTAATAGCTTACACGAAAAGACCTGGATATATCAGAACGGAAGTAGTTTGAGTCGGTGGCTACACGAAACTGATTTAAAAAATAACCCAGCTAAAATGGTGAGGGAAAAGATTTACTGTTCTTAATGCGGGATCTCGTTTTGGATTTTAAGAAGGATGTGACTTGCTACTAGACGCAACAAACAACGACAGAAAATGTGTCGTGGTGATGGATAACGCACCTTACCATTCTGTACAATTAGAGAAACCACCTACGTTTTTTTCTAACGTGGGTGAGATGCGCAAACGGTTGATTAATCACAATGTCAAAATTGAGGGCAAAATTACAAAAAGAAAATTATGGGATTTAATTTTTTTTATTTTAATTAAACCTTTTCGAGTGATAAACGATACGTAATTGATGAAATTTTGAAACAGCGTGGGCATGAAGTGCTTAGACTGCCTCCGTATCATTGCTAATACAACCGAATTGAAATGGTATGGAGGTACTGTAAGTGTTACTACAACAAGCAGATAAATTCTCGACCTTCATCTAAGGATAGAGTAAAGAATTTATGGCTTATGGCTTGAATCTTTTTCAAGATGTAGTACTGCTGACATGTGGCTAAATTTTTGTAAACATTGATAAGAACTTATTTCGGTTGAATGGACAAAACATATTGGAGGTGTATCGATTGAAAGTATTCCACCTTTTATTATATAATTAGGGGAATCAGATTCCGAATCAGAGAGTTACTATAATGAAGATTATGATTCTCCCAGTGATTTAATGAAAGTGGAAAATGATATTTGATATCAAAATTGCAATTTTAACAAATGTCGATCTTCGAAATGTTGGTGTAAAAATCAGTTTTTTTTTGTTTCATAGAGCTCACGCAAATTTAAATCAATACCACAGCACTACTAACTACTATATCATGCATGAAGTTAAAATTAATCAAACAAGAGCAGTAAGACAGAGAGAACAAGTCACCAAATATTGTGAGGATTCATAAAGAAAATATTCGTAAGAAAGATAAAGCATTAGAAAGAGACAACGCAAGTGAAATGCTTAAAGCTTCACTTGAGAAACTCAACGCACCATCTCAAACGTTTTTTGAATAACAATTTAACAAGGAGGTCCTAGTTGAATGGACATTAATGGAGAAAGAAGAAAAGTACCCGGAAAGACGCTGAGTAGATGAAATAGAAGAACATGTAAAACAAATTTGATGTTAAATAAAAAGAAACGGGAGGAGAGCTTAGTCTTTTAAATTTATTTGTGATTACAAATATAGTCAGATTTGACTATGATTGTGAATTAATAAAAAAAAACACGTCTTTCTGTTTTATTTTGACCAGAATGGTAATTTACAGTTCTGGTGTACTTTCGAAATTCCGTACACTTTCAGAATTTCATGGGCTTTCGGGATTTGGTAAAGTTTCAATATTTTGTGCCCTTGCAAAATATTTATCCTTCCGCTAAATGTGCGTTTTCAAAATTAAATGAAGCGCCAGCATTGCTCCGTTAATAGTGATTTTGCTTCCCCTGAATGTGTACTGATCGCGGTTGAAATTCCAATATTTATATAATTCTGTAATTGACCGTAACTTTCTGTCAGTACTAGTTTAATGCAGAGCAAAGAATTTCTGGATTAACACAAAATTTTGAACAACTTCTCTTGAAGGCATTTTAATTGATATAAGTAAGTTGTATTAATTAAATACTTTGATTCAAATGTTAATAAATTTGACAGCCGAACGCACCATTAATTTTATGGCATCTGCTAAAAATAGTTGTAACTATGCTAAAAATGCAAAATTTCTAACCTCAAATACCGAACATTCAATGTGAATATTTCAAACTTTTGCAATTTTTAATGATGTTTCAATCTTAAACCAGAAAAATGAAAACAAAAATTTACTAAGATTTTGTTTATATGTACCTATGTGTAATGTAATTATCACAACACTGCATTTGCAGATATTCTGACATTTGTTATGACCTAAAAGTAATAGAAATGAAATATGACTTTTTAAGCCATTTCTAACCACATAAAGTCACAATTAACAGCTAAAATGGGGAAATTTCCATGGCCAATCTTACTCTAAATAAAATGTGAATGGAGTATAGTGACATTTACACCATATTATGCTGTCCAGTCTAGCGACATTCAATACTTGTTTTATTTTTTTTTCTCTTCCAATATCTATTAGTACTTTGCTGTACTTTAGTTGATATATGTTGCTATGATATCCCCGCTGCTTATTAATGTTGCTTATTAATTATAAATTCTTTTTTAAATATAAAAAAATAGCTTGGGGAAGTAACCTGTAATTGCTATCAAGAAAAATCCACTGAAATAAACGTTGCTCTAATCACCAGGGGCTAAACTTGCCTTATAGACTTCGAATACCACAAGCATATCTTATTTTATTTATGAAAATACCTTTAATACCATTTTAGCATGTGACTCAATGATTAAAACGAATTCTTTCTCAGGATTCAATGAAAATGAAATATTTTTTTTACTTTTACTACTTAGGCAACAATTTAACTTTCACGTCGTGGCTTCCTAAGGATTTTTGTGAGATCAAAGAGAGTATTTCTTATAGTATTGTGAAATGTTGGTCTTAAATTGTCTTTTATAATCATATGTCAACGAACATTTAACAAACTCGCGGGGTAACACAGTAAAAATGGCAAAGAGTAAATAACCTCCCTACCATGTACGCCACTGGTATCTCTATGCGGTCGCTGGACTTTCTGTGTCGGAGCAAGATGGATTTGATGTACTTCCTTAAAATTCGGAAAAAATGGCCATTGTCAAGATCCGGGACTCGCTGTTGTAGATCTTTAGATTAGGATAAGCACTTTTGGCGTTTAATGAAGGCCACCCACGTAATAATAACCCATTTTCGTAACGATTTTCAATGTGAAAAATGTATTTCAAGTACAACTCTATTTACATGGTTATTGAATATCAAAACTACAGTATATAAGACAACAGGCAAAAGACGCGCTAGACGTAACATCAAAGTTTAACGCCTCTTAACAAAGCATTATTTGTTTAAATAAACCCTTAATTGGTTTAACATACGTCAGCCCTTCAGTGATTGACCAAACGAAACCGTGTGATTTGACACCTGCTTTAACAACAAAAGCTAAATAAATAACTTTAGGCAGAGAAATATATTATAAAAACGCGCCAAACGTTTTAAAAAAGCGGAAAATCACAAATTAATTAATTTTACACCTAAATGTCTAAGTTAAACTAAAATTCGTATGCGCCTTAGGTAGCTTCTGTCATCTTGCGACTTGACCAGATTCTGTTCGAATTCCAAGGAGGATTGTCGAGAAAATAGCATTTAGGTAGCTACTCCGCTGTATACCGATGCCATGGCAGACTTCCAGCTCTCACTTTGTTATCATTCACATTTAGTGATGTAAAAAAACGCGTTTTTTTTAATCGAATAAAAAACCTAGAAAAAAAACAGAAAAAAAACTGTTTTATTTGTTTTTTTTTGTTTTTTATTCATTTTTGTAATTGGCGGCATGTTTTGGTAGGTACCCACCTCTATTGGAAGTTGCTTTAAGCTGAAACTGTCGACGAATCAAGTTACGTTAGCGATTCATCAGAGTCATCAGGCAGTGACATGGGCAACGTAAACTGCATGGATACTGACTCCGAGTCAGTTGAGGAGTTAGCCATGTCTGTTAGAGAGTAATTTCTGCATTATTATAATTTCTACAGGGCGTTAGGGAAGTCGACGGAAAAATTTCTAGGGGTGAATCCTTGTCCCAAAATATGATTTAACTCAACTTACCTATATACAAAGTTGCTTAGTTTAGTCGCTAGAGGGCTTTAAAAATTAATAATAATAATAATGGTGAGGCACTAACACCCCATGAAGGAGCTTGGCCTGCAAGGCGGAAGGTCAGAGCTTCCATATTCTCGCTCTCACACCCGGCTGTGTCAAATTCATGACACGTGGTGATGTGGTGAGCATCACGCATTAGACAACCGCATTATTACCCATTATTCCTTCAAACGCAGGTCCCCAATTATTTAAAGCGACTAGCTTTTTTAAATGTTGTATAATCACTACCAATTTTTTTTTTCTGGACAGTTACTTTAATTTAAAAGTTATTCACTCTCTTAAAAAAATTTTAGTTGGGTAAACGGTTTAGCCACAAAAAAATATTTTCTAAATCTCTACAAAAGCCTAGTGCTAAGTTAAAATTACTGATTCAGTATTGTAGGGATTTAGAAAATATTTTTTGTGGCTAAACCGTTTACCCAACTAAATTTTTTTAAGAGAGGAAATAGCTTATAAAGCAAAGTAGCTATCCATAAAAAAACATTAGATGGATAATTAATTGTGACAAAGTTTTTAAACACCCTGTAATTTTTGAAATTAGGGTTTATGCCACAAAATGCTTAAGTTTACTGGTAAAAACGCATGGCCAAAAAATGAATAAAATTCATCAACAATTGTTCGACTTATTTGAAAAAATTAAAAAAAGCTAATCATCTTTAAAGCCCTCTAGCGGCTAAACTAAGCAACTTTGTATATAGGTAAGTTGAGTTAAATCATCATATTTTGGGCCAAAAATTCACCCCTAGAAATTTTTCAGTTGACTCCCTAACACCCTCTATATCCACTTTGGCTGTTTCTATTTTTCTTTAGAAATATTTGCTATTTTTTTTTGTTATTATAAATTCTATAATTCACTTTACCTACGAAATGTATTATTTTTATTTAAAATATCTGTTTTTTGTTTTTCCAAACAAATTACTTGTTGTTATTCACTACACTTTAATTCTGAAAAAAAACGCATTTAAATAAAAAACCAGACCGCTTGGTTTTTTTACAAAAAAAACAGGTTTTTTTTTTTTAAAACGAATGGGTTTTTTTTAGGTTGCATCACTATTCACATTGATCGTGCGCTGAAGCATTTCAGTTTGCCTCAGTGACCTAATTTAGCTGTATTTGATGCAATTATGGCTACTTGAGGTAATACATCATTGTTTTTCAAATAATTGCTGTCACAGGCTTACTATTGTTGCAGGAGTGTCCAATTATGCTTATAAATAGGCTTGGATTGCTGCCTGCCGCTAGCGATCTTGGATTTCGCCTGCCTTCCCCCGAAACCCTGGTGCAGCTGTGTCGAACGATTGGCACTGCATCCGAAATTGTGTTACGTGCAGTCTCCAGGTGTTTTGATTCCGCCAGTGCTTTGAACACGTGTTCCAGGTGGTTCGTCAGTGTGCTTGTTACGGTATAGAACTGATTTTACGACACCTCCGATTAGGGAGTGCCATTAACCTATATCACGTTCGGGAAAATTTCATTGCTTGCCCTAAACACTCATGGATAGGCTAATAACCACGGCTGACAACGCTCAGGGAGATGGGCGGGGTTCTTTGAACAGGACGCCTTAGGGACAAGTGTGGCGACATATACAGGGTGCTGATAAATAAGAGGGCGCCAAAAGCTTAGGGTATGGGTTGAAACCCACGTCTGGCAGAAATCCGAAGAGCCAAACGGAGTTGGAGGGTGTGTAGCTTCGGAGATTCCTGTAGACGGCAGTCAGAGCGTTGGAACCTACCTTGTAGCTCGCAAGATTCGGCCAGGATCCGCTTTACACAATTCATACATACATCGCCAATCGGGCGATAGTACTACCAATATCTAAGCCGAAACACAGCATAAAGCATAAAGAAAACACATCGGCAACATTGTTCTTTAGACACGAAAAAATATGACAATAAGATTTACATTAATGGATACATCTTAACTGTTACAAACAATAAGAATTGGTAAACGGCGACACAACAATTTTCAATCGCACGGCGCATTAGCAGGGCGCGCGGGTACTTTGACAAAGGAAAATGGGCTAAGCCCTACGACCTATAGAATACGGGAGAGCTCGCCAAAAGGGCAACACTCACACATTAATTGACAATGTGAAATGCACACTGATTTATACTAAACGAGTACGTGATCAAATGCATGCGCTACAAACAGCTCAACTTGATGCCGCCACTGGGATGAAAAGTTGCAGCGAGATTCAGTTCACAAACACGTAAGGCGCGGTGATCTTCAACAGCGCGCATTTGATTAAGATACGCTAGGGTATTTTAGCAATCGGCCGGTAATTTCAACATGCGGCCCGCACAGATCAAAACATTGCAAGTAAAATACCTTAGCTTTTCCCGGGGGTCCCAAGGGACTCGGGCTGTCCGGCGGGAGGCTCTCAAAGCTACGAAAGCGGGGTAGTATTTGGTTGCGAAAGGGGTCGCTTGAATGGGACTCACTCTGAAGTGGACTCGGAACGTCGGCGCTAATGGTGCCTAATAGATCCCTCCATAGAGCGACGGTGCATCCGAAAGCATTGACCGGAAACGCCGGAATACATGCAATTTTACCAGAGATTAATCCGTCCTCAGTTAGATTATCTGCACAGGCGGTGAAAGGGGGGCCAACGCCCTACTTCAAAAACGGTACACAAGAGGACGCCTGGGATCATCAGGCTACACAATAAGCACTGGTACTTAACACATCACAACCTGGGCTCTCAACGTCTGGGGCGAATCTCGAAAAACCACGACACGCTGCCTTGCGCCTCCGAAGCGGGGCGGGGAGCGCTTCTGTGGGTTCGCATAAAAAAAGTATCTGATAACATTCTCTTGTTGCTGAAGCAGCATTTTTAACAGTGGAATGAGTGAATACAAGCTTGCGGGCCTACTCGCGCTCGCAGAGCATCTCTTTCTATTCGGTAACGAAAACACGCTCGCAGGAGCCGGGACTCAACACGTGCGTCACGCTGCTTCCGAGAATTTTGCCGGGTTCGTACACGCTTGAAGATGTGGGCATCAACAGCGTGCGCTGAAAGTAAAAGACAACGCTCGTTTTCTCGACTGTCCCTAACATGCTGTACTCACAAGACATTTAAAACACAGCTCGAACGGTATCGTAGGCATCTAGGCACTTGTTCGCAATTCGAAAACACACGCACTATCACAAACTGTACTCTTTTGCCTTTTTAAAACGCATGCATTTCCCGTATGATCCGGCAACACTGCTAGACGTATTCTTGCTAGCTCCGCTGCATCGTCTTTATTTAAAGTTGTGTTTTTTAATAATTGTTCAACATGCGGTCAGGTTTGCGAAGTGGTAAATGTGACAACAGCAATGACGATATGGCTCAAAAGAGTGTTCAAAAATTCTGACCTGGAAGGCAACCAAGGATTTAATAGCGAGAACCATTACTGAAAGTGTAAAAGAACAACTCAGTGAGTCAATAAAAAACTTCGAAACGAAGGTGTCCTGCCTGGAAAAGTAAGTAGACACGCTCAACGACAAATTTCGAGACATGCGATGAAATAGAATAGTACTCACGGTTGAATAATCTTCGGAGTTTTGGCGTAAACGAAACCCATGGCAAAAATACCAACAATGTCATTATTCAGATATCTAAGAACAAACTGAATATTCATATATCCGAAAACGACATCGACTGCAGCCACCATTTAAAGGACCGTGAGAATGGAATACGTCCCATAATCCTATGGTGCAATAAAATAATAAGAAAAAGTAAAAGAGAATGGATAGAAGACAAGCTACGTGAAATAGAAGAAGAGAGTAGGAAAGCAAATACGAAAAAATTCTACCAGAAGATCGACGAGCAAAACAAAGTGTATAAGCACAGACTAACAAGAATAAAAAACAAACAAGGCAAGGTAATAGAAGACGAGAAAGAATATAGAGGTCTGGAAGAACCAATTTAAAGAGTTACTAAATACAAATCAAAAACAAGAAGTAACGAGCGAAGAAGAAACGGAAGAAACAGATGAAGTCATGATACAAGAACATACGCTAGAAGAGATGAAGCAAATCATAAACAGCAGCCGCAACGCAAAGGCACCTGGTAAAGACGAAATAAATATGGAACTAATAAAACATGGTGGGGACACACTACAGGAAAATTTATTTAGACTAATACAAAGAATATGGAGAGGAGAAGAGATGCCACAGGACTTTGAAGTGGGTCAAATAATAACCATATATAAGAAAGGTGACCAGCAGGCAGCGTTGCCAACTTGGTGGAATTTCCACTAAATCTGGTTACAGTCGCTTTATATACACTAACGTTAACAGTCTGGCCATATATGGTCACGATTCTCATTGGTGCCGCCATTTTATGTCTTGCGTCATTTTGACAATAAGATTTAAATTTCACAAATGTCAAAGTCACATTTATTCAAATAAAATTAGTTGACATTCAATCAAGAAAAATCGTTTGAAATGCGAGTACATAGTTAAAAACTGATCATAATTTTTAGAAACAACTAGAACTATAATTTATTAACGGTAAGCTGACAAGGTTTAAAGAATTTTATCAATTTCAAAAATTTTCTTCAGATATGAGGTATTACTGTGCAGTCGGATGCAAAAGCAAATCTAAAAAATGTGTGCAACGGAAACTTTCCTTAGGAATAGGGACAGACGGGACTTATGGACAAAAAAATTAATAGAGAAAATTGGTACCCGAATGGAAATTCAAGAATTTGTGAAAAGCGTTTTGCAGATTGTATGTGTGAGAAAGCACGAGTTGGTGACAAAAACGACATACGATAATGCTGTTCTAACATTATTTACCTTCTCATCGTCTGCTTCGGAGCCTACAGCCATTGAAAATACCAATGTCTTTATAAAGAACTGGTAACATTTTAAAATAACATTATCCGTTCGAAAAACTGATTTTATCGACGTTTAAATTTTAGGTATGGAGTCTTGTGCATTTGAATGCAAAACTAGGTAGTATGAACATGGCATTAAGATGAAAAGCTTCACTAGAAATTAAAATGCGGGGCTTGTGGTCAAACAGGTTAATCGAGCATATTAGAATAACATAAAAGGTCAGAATAGAATCTAAATGTAAAAGCATTTTATGTAAATAAAATGCATATTGTTGATGTAAAACGTATTGCAACTTTTAATCAATTAGAAAAGTTTATTATATTCAAAGTTATCGGTGTTCGTTTAACAATAGCTGAAACCAAAACGAAAAAGCAAAATACACAACGAAGCAAATATAGTTGTACTTCTGTGGCAATGCACAATGTAGGCTATATAAATTAAGTGGGAAGTTATGAAAAGTAATTTTAAGCGTATTAGACTGCATACTCACTGTTTTATTAGTTTTGGAATCACTGTAAGTTCTGTAGATTTGCTATTATTTATGTGAGCACTAACTGTAAATAAAATTTATAATATCTCATTGATACGACATTGTTTGTTTTACTATTTAGTCATATACTAAGCATTTATTTAATTAAACTATTTTCCAACACTAACCCCGCTACTGCTTTTGACCCGCCACTGAAGGCGGCCATATTCTGTCTTATGTCATAAGTGACATTTCATATGGCCAGACTGTTGTATATAAAGTGACTGTAAATCTGGTTAGAGATCCTGTATATAGTTTACTAAGAGTTGGGCAAACAGCCTGATTTGACATACATTTTTGATCCAAATTAGATATTTGACATATGTCGAACAAAGAGGTTATGAGAAACAACCTTGCTAACTTGCCTTTGATGGGAGAGTTTTCAGAGTATTCATCATTCTTAGGACTTCTAGAACCGACTATTGGGAATATACGGCCAGTTTAGTTAAGATTTAGATTTGCATGTGTGAAACTATCAGTCGTAACATGTTACAAAATATGTGAAAACGGCACTTTTATCACACATGCCTTGCAAAAAGTGATCCAAACCAATCAAAATGTATCCCGTTGTTTGCCCAACTCTTAGTAACCTATATATAGGGACTCTAAATCTGGTAGATTGAGAGCACCATCTAGTGGCGAAATTTGGTAGTTAGTGGTATAGTGGCACGGCTTCCTGGATTAATACAAGACCGAACGTCTCTATTACGGCTTGTCAAGTTGGAAAAATTTCTGTGATTTCAGCTGCGCGTATCGCTGCGCCATCTGTTGAGCGTTGTAGTAACTATTTGCATACCGGCGCCTAATTTTAATTGTTATTTGCTTAATAAATGTCATTAGTGTCAATTTCTAGCGCATTTCTAGTAAAGCATTAAAAATGCCACTAAAGAAAAAGTGTTGTGTGAAACACTGTGATTCACATAATTTGGAAAATGTCTCTTTCCATAGTTTTCCTGGAAATATTGAATTAAATTTAAAATGGAAGGAATCTCTAATTAATCATACTGGTATAACAATTTATTAATGAATTTAATTTATTCAATTTACTACACATAAACGCATACAACATACACACATAAATCACAATTTTTTTACTCTTAAGTGTAACAATACAAATATTTTCACTTCTTTGATATAGATGTTAATCGACTGACGGAGCATTCGGTTGTATGCAGCCAACATTTTGCACCTAACTGCTTCCATATAACTGAAGAAAAACAAAGATTAGTTGCAGGAGCTATACCGTTTAATGTATTTTTCTTAATATAACTTTTAATAGTTACCATTTTAATATACCTATATTTTAGATTCCAAATGAACACTCCGATTATTCCACTGATTTACCACCTTTAAACGATCCTGATGAATCCTATATCTCTTACTCTTGTACATCCCAAACTTCACTTACAGCTGCAGAAATAGAGGATTTACTTTATACAAAACGATTATTAACTCAAAAATTGAAACGTGTGGAAATCAAATACAATAACTTGAAGAAAGAATTGGAAACAGAAAAGGAAAAACAAAAAGATAATTTTGAGTGGAAATGTATAGAACAAATTCAACAAGATGCAAACGATATGGTTCCTAGAGCAATATTCTTGCTTGATCAAATTAAGAATTATAAGAAAAAGTATCCCAGATGGTCAGAAGTAACCATTCGTCATTGCATTGCCTGGAGATTCTGTTCACCCAAAGGTTATGAATTTTCCAGGAATGTGCTCTTTAGATTACCTTGCAGAACAACTTTGCGAAAATATTTTGGCAATGGGAACAAGAATTTAGTCAAAAGTCGATTAATGTCAGAGATTGAAATTTTAAGTAATCCAGAAAAAGTTTGTTCTTTGGTAATAGACGATATGGCTGTCCGAGAAACAGTTTGTTATTCGAAATCAGAAGATCGAATATTTGGCCTAGAAACTATTCCTAGAGCACTCAATAATATAGGAAATAAACCAGTTGTTGCAAATCAACTTTTATGTTTTGTCATCCATGGATTGTCGACCAAGTATATTATCCCTGCAAGTTATTACTTTCACAGGCAGTTGTATAGTAAAGATTTGTATAATCTGACATTGGGCGTTTTACAGTTACTTGCCGAATGTGGCTTTAAAGTAGTAAGGATTGTAGGTGATAATCACAAAAATCATGTAGCTTTATTTAAACATTTTGGAAATGGTAGGCTTCAGAACGTCGTCCCTCATCCATACACTCCTGGGCTTAAACTTTTTCTAAGTTTTGACTACTGTCATGCACTTAAGAACGCAAGAAATTTGTTTCTGCATCATGATATGGCTTCATCTTCTGGAATTATTTCAGCAAATTACTTGAAAGAGCTTTTTGAAATTCAGTCAACTTTAATAATCAAACCTATTAGATATTTGACAAAAAAACATTTATATCCGTCCAATTTAGACAAAATGAAAGTAAATTTAGCTGTCCAAATATTTTCTCCTTCCGTTACAGCATCATTGACATATCTTATTCATCACGGTGGTGAAGAGCTGAGTCATTTTCAAGATTCTGTTGCAACAATAGAATACATGGAAAACATGTACAAATTTTTCCAACTTCACGATGTCAGCAACAGAACACAGCACATTCAACAGAACGATGCAAATGCTGCACCATACGTTGATGTTAGCGATGAACGTCTCATTTGGTTGAATGAGGTGTTTCCACAATTTGTAAATGATATCCAGTCAACATCATCACAACTAAAAATAACTGGCTTAACTAAGGAGACTGCTGAAGCTTTAATATTTACTTCAAGAAGTACTTATTTATGCGTTAGATATCTAATTGAAGACCTTAATTTTTATTATGTTTTAACAAGGGGGTTCAGTTCTGATGCTATAGAATCACTGTTTGCCAATGTTAGACTTCGTGGTGGATGCAATGATCTCACAGACTGCAAAGCTGCTGAACATGCCATCAGGCAGATTTTGAGAACAGGTTTGATAACAAATGTCAATTATAGCAACACCATGAATAATACTGAGATTCAGTATACCAGCGATGTAATAATAGGCGAGAATGCATGCAGTGATTGCGAAACTACTGAAATTAGTATTACTTTAAGTGACGAGCAAACTGAAAAATTGGAAAACTTACATTTATTTGTGCCTGGAAATCAATCACCTATACCTAATATTGAAGCAGCAGCTACAGCGTTTCTATGTGGTTATCTCATAAAGAAAATAGAAGAGTCTGTTGGATGTCCACAATGTTTATTTCTCTTGCGAGATAACTCTCCGGAAAAAACAAATCCCTTATTAGAATTAATTTACAATCAGGATAGAGGAAAACTAATTTATCCACATAAGGGATTTGTCACCTTCATAGAACATGTAGTGCAACTGATTGTAGAAATTCTACCAAATCTCCCGAAGGAAAACGTCACTACCATTTTAAACACAATTTTTAGAACATATCTACAAGACAATTCAATTTTTCAGTGCAAACTGCATGATAAGGTAGTTTGTAGCATAATACTTGAAAAACTATTACCTCCAATTCTCACAAATTATTGTATGCTAGAGAGTCGAAAAGTACAGCAGTACGGAACCAAAAAAAGAAAGATCTTAAAATTAAATTGATTTAAAGATTTTGCTTGGAGTGATCCTACTTTTTAATGTTATTATTTCTGATTAATGCTAAATATCTTCCAGCTTCCAGTTGTATTCTGCAAACCACATCCAGTTCATTGAGAAAAGACATAAAGGCTCTTTTCAGGGCCACAATTGTTTATAAAAAGAATTTCTCAACAAAACGTAAAATTTTCTTTGCATAATAGTTTTTATAAAATTTTGAGATGTTGAAATATTTTTTTTGTGTACTGTTCTAGTAACAATTATCTACCAGCTTAGCAACAAGTCCGGTAGGTACCTATGTTTTTATGTCCTAGGCTGGTAGCACTGAACGACGCCCTTGATGATGTCCGGCAGGTATTCTAAAACAAACTTTTACACAATTTGTGAAGTTAAAATAAAGAATGCGTCTATGTTTACTAATATTATTTATTACCATAAAAATGAGTCGTACAGTTATTAATAGAATGGGTATTGGCCTTTTTGGTTATTAAACAATTATCCAAAATGGTTCTTGTTCTTGTTCAATATACAAAAAAAAATTATACCACACACAACCATTATTCACATTTATGACCTCGTTAGTTCACATATCTTGCCCTGACAGGCCCGACCATTATAAAATAGTTCGATTATAGATGCTTAGCTACCGACCTAATGTTGTAAATAAATGGAAATGTAAAATTTTAATGAATAGGTAGTGTCAATACTGGTTATAACTAAGTATACAAACCAATAGCATATGAAGTAGATATTTTGGATGTTAACCAAGCAGTACCTAATATAGTAATATAGGTAATATATTAGGTACTCTGTGACATTACTGAAATTAATCAGATTTGCATTATACAGATCACTTTGTTTATTGAATTTACTTTTCCCTTTTTAATTTTCATAACTACAGTCAGTTTATTTGAGACTGAGTAGTAGAGTTGTAAAAATGGTTTTCTTTTTCAAATAGAAAACCAGTTTTTTTTCATGAAATGAAACCAAGAGTGACCCATAACAAATTAGATGGGAAGCACAATGGACCAATAGGTCTCAGTGCAGCTAACAACCAGCACCACCAGACGAAGCTTTTCAAGTTAACCATCATGGTCATGGTGAATAAAAACCAAAGTTTGAAGCAGTGCATGTGCGTCACACGTTATATAATAGAAAAAGAAATTATTGATTACATGATATAAGTATAGTTTTTAAAGCAATGAGATCTGTTTTATTATATTATTATATAAGTCACTAAAGTACCAGTCCCTGAAACTCTGAACTGATTTGTTTTTAATTTCCGATGGTACATAATTATAAATTCTCTCAATATTGTGAGAGGACCTTTCAAAAAAAGCAGATTTGTGAAGAGGGGGAGTAAGAAATCCTTTCTTCTAATGTTAATATGTACGTCAGATCTAAAGGGAATTTCACTGTAGAGATAGGGAGGTGTTTTTGTAATAACAAGTTTATGAAAGGGTACAGCTGCATGTAGTATTCTCCTATTTGGCACTTCACTTCTTGTAATTTATATGATATGTGATCATAGTTTCTAATGTCAAACATAAGGCGAAAACAAGAATTTTGAACTCTTTGTATTCTATTTTTATCGAAGAAATCCAAACAGGGACCGTAGATTACATCACAATAATCAAAATTCGAAAGTACCAAAGATTTGCAGAGCACAGTTCTCATAGTTTTATTTAAAAAATGTTTGTTTTTATAAATAAGTCTTAATTTACTATAAGCTTTTTTGATAACAGCAGACATGAGCTCTTTGAATCTCAAGGAAGTGTCCCAGTTTTTTGTGCAATTACTAATTTGCAATGGAGAGTTACTGATTTGTATATTTCGACGATTGATATGTTTCACGAAGTATGTTCTTACCAAATAGCATTACCGTTGATTTCGATCGATTTAGTCTTAAAAAGTGTATTTCAGAATTGTGCATCAACCTACTTAGGTATTCATTTATTTCGTTATTAGAAATTTGAATCTTCTTGGGATCAAATGATTACAGAAGTTGCGTATCATCAGCATACTGATAAAATTTGAATTGGAAATCGTGGTGAAATGCTCAGACACCGAAATTTTTGAAATTTCTGAAAGTATGTCAAGTTGGCATGCTTTTAGGAACTGATATATCTATTACACAAAAAAAATAAACTGTGATCACTAGGATGATGCATAGGTATTACTCAACAATCATGTATGCTTAGCTTTTTAGAAATAACAATAAGATCAATAAGGCTTTGACATTTTTCAGTAATTCTAGTGGGTTCATTAATTATTTGCTTTAGATTTAGTGGATAGAATTTGAGTAAAATTTAAAATGAAGTTATCTACTACCATCATGTTGATATTAAAATCTCCTAAGCACAGTACATAATCAACAGTAGGAATTGCTTGAGTTAAAGAATCCTCTAATGCATTTAGAAATTCGGTACAACTATATTCTTGTCGTCTGTACACCACCCCTATTGCTACAACGTACTTATTAATTTTACATTTAATCCAATGCTGCTCAGAAGCTAAGTTGTTATTTGTAATCAACATTAAAGTAACTGTAAAGTTATTTTTAATATATATACCTACTCCACCTCCCCAAGTATCTGTAACACAATCAGTTCGTAAAAAAGTAAAACCATTAATATTAATTACAGGATTACAGCATTCTCAATATCAGGGGACGGCCAGGTTTCAGAAACTGCCACAATATCATGATCGTAACCTAAAACATGTTGTTTAAAATCATCGAATTTATTTGTAAGAGAATGAATATTAACACGTGCAATATTTAAAAAATTTATGAAAATATTTAGTATCAGTAGTTCAAAATTTGAGCCAAGGTAATCTGTACAATGCAACTGCTCCAAACAACAGGAAAAATTTTAATTTTAAAGTTTACAATGTAAATAAAATTTGATCTTAAAAAGTGCATCAGTGGTACCCCTCAAACAATTAATAAAACGAAAAATAATGCACAGAAAAAGAGTTTAAGTAACTAATCCGAAATATTTTCATAATCAGCAGTAGGCAATACCACACGAGTTTTATTATTATACTTAATAAAAATAGTTCCAGCAGATATCCAAACATTACGATAGCTAAATTTTTCAACAGCCTTCTTCCACAGTTCTAATCGAGCTCGTGCCAAGTCCTCACGAATGACGATGCCCGTTCCTTTTAGCTTCTTCTTATCTTGCCATACAGCTCTTCTGTACCGATAACTTATAAACTTAACTATTACAGAACGTGGTTTTCTTAAACGGCTATCGCTCGATACAGACCACTTCTTCAATATTTTCATATGACGCTTCCTGGATGCCAAAAATACGGACACAATTCATACGAGAATATTGTTCCAACTGCTCAACCCTAGCTTTTATCTTTCGTTTTCTTCTAACAAGGCGGCATTACTTTTTTGAAGAGTAGATATTTGTTCACTGGATTGTTGCATAAAGTCACTCACAACCTTATCAACTGCATCCTGTACGACTATGTTTATCTGGGTTCGTAGCAGGTCCAGAAAATCTTGATTTGCCGTTAGATCTTTTATTGTCGAACTAACTAGATCCTTCATCGTGTTCTTATCCTTTTCCAATCTTATTTCCGGCATCTTGGCAACAATTAACAACCCAAAGCACTATTTTTCGGCAGTAAATGGAAATTAAAGCTTTACGTGAGGAGCACCCACTGTGTACGTATAGTCTGTGTGACGGACCATTGACATTTCTACTTCTTCAAAACCAATCTTACAGTTGTGGGAGCAGTCTGTCCTCTGAAACCGTTTTGTATTCCACTTGGCGCATGGCTCCCTCGACAACATATAAGTGTCCCATGCACATTACAAATCGCAATCTGAATTATACCTCTAAATTGTTTTTCTCCTAATAGACTTATCTTGTAAGATTTTAAATCTGCAATAAAAAATCATTAACAATAAATATATAGGTAAGATTATTTACTACACGTTACAATTTCTCAATCATGGAGGGTTGAATGTTTATGATTATTAGCTCATGCTGTTGTATTTCTGGTCATCTCTGGAGTTAGTCGAGGTTGCTTTACAGGTCTTCTGCATTTGAATTCAAGCTCTTCAAGTTTCACCTTAACAGTTCAAACTGATACCTTGCAATGAGACTCCCCCAACTTTGTATTTATATCAGCATGACTTGCCCTCTTGTATTTCAAGGTAATTTTCTGTAATTACCTCTTGTCTCTTGGAGTTATGACCTGCTGCCTTCCAAATCAACCAGCACGTATCATAGGTTAGCTCGCTTTCAATTTACTGCTTATATCGAACACCGTTGATTGTGATGCTGCACATTTTTTAGCTATCCGACGTTGACTAGGGTCTGTATTGCCTACTAAAGCAAGTATGTATAACTTTTTCCCTGAAGTGAGTTTTTTTCTATGCATCTAAAAAAATATAATGGTAAAACATCAAATAAATTTCTAAATTTTTTGCAACTCATCTTTTTCAATAATTTTAAAACATGCACAAATGTAGTAGCAAACTTTACAAAGCAATTTTTGTACTTACACTCTTATAAACTGGTATTAATCGTTGTCTAAATCTATTCTTTCCAGGAACACTTGCTCGAATTTGTAGGTTATATACATGTCTTGAATTTTTGCTGGCTATAGGTACAATCATTTTTAACATTATGCAGCCTTAACAGCACTGTATAGATGGTGGCTGCATACACAAACATGAAATTAAAAGTTGATTAATTAGTAATATGGATTTACAAGAATATAACTATTGAGTCTAATAAACTGATAAATACCTACTTAGTATAATAGCTTAATGATATAAAAACAACTTTGAGAATTCGCATCCGGGCATTAATGCAATATTTTCAAGTAGATATTCATAATATACAGCCTGAATTGCGCGTAAGACAGCGCCTCTACAATCACAGAAATAATGCCTGGAACTACAAACGCGCCAAGCCGTAATAGAGACGTTCGGTCTCGTATTAATCCAGGAAGCCGTGTATAGTGGAAAATCTGGTAGAATGAGGTTTTTAATTTCAAGTATAAATATATGAATGACAAATTTAAAAATGGGTATATAATGGGACTATAAGTAGATTTATTTCAAAAGTGCTATAACACTTAAAAAAATAATCGATAGGCCCTCTATTATCGAGCGACAGAACTATATCTACTATATTATGTTAGGATGATTGCCGGTAAGCGCTTAAATTCTAGCTGGACTTTTTTCAAATTGTTTATTAGAAAATCGGGAAAGCTTCTAGCATTTTCCGTAGCCCAAGGTTATAAAAGAAAGACCACAACGCTTTGCCGTTAGATATCAATTTTGCTATTTTTATTTAAATACATATTTTTGCTTGCAAGCACAAAAGGTGTGCTACAACTTTGTATCCCGAATCCGGGGCAAGTTGAGCATTGTACCGCCAGATGCAAGCGCATAAAGCACCAGCCTCTACACCGCAAAGTAAAATGATGTTATCGATAATACAATACATATTTTTGTTATTGTTTATTATTAATTTCTGTATTTTTTACATTGCTTTTCATTTTATTCAAACTCTATCAATGTTTATGAAACATTTACTATTTTGTATAATAAAACAATATTTAAAAAAAATATGTAGTTTATTTTACTCTACTTAGAAAAAAGTTAGTGGAATTCTGGTGGATTTTGTTCTCCCATTTAGTAGAATGCAATTTCCCAGTGTTGGCAACACTGCCAGCAGGAATGTAGAAACTACCGAGCAATTACACTGCTAAACACGACGTTTAAGATACTTACTACATTAATACAAAAAAGACTAAGAGACGCGACAAAAAATACAATAGGGCAATATCAATACGGTTTTGATGATGAAAGAAAATCGACAGTAGATGCAATATATTGCGATGGTATTAAGCCCTGCAAACTCAACTCTGATATCATTGCCAAATTAATGGACATTTCATTAAAGCTCAGGGTGAGGTATTTTATATAACTGCAAGGCTAAACTTTGAATTTAATAGATTGAATGCATTGGTAAAGAGATGACAATTAATAGCAGTATAATTAATTAAAGAACGGTTTAAGCAAAGCTCAATTCTCACAAGAATCTAAGTTGAATGTAAAATAAAATTTAAAAGAAGAGGTTTGTGCAAAGTAATTGCCGAACTATTAATTACAAAAATGGTTTGCAAAGGCAATAAATTGAAGCGAAAAATTCAAGGAAAGTTAAACAGTGAAATATTTGTCAGGGTTTTAAAAGAAAGGTAGGAAAAGCTAGATAAACGTTGCAACGAGCAGCTAAGAAGGCTGAAATTAAGGCATTTGATGGAAAATTGTAGGAATCAACAAGCCAGGGTTATATAAAAATGAAGAAAAGGACACAGCATATGAACTAAAAATTGTGTGGAAAATCAGACAGGTGAAATTAAGGGATGCCTTGGTGAAGAAAGTACTCTCATAAAATTAATCAGTGCAGTGACTTATGTGAACAGTTTAAAGCAAATTAACAAACTTGCAGTGACGCAGACTTGATTAACTAATTATAAATGTGGACCATAATATTAGAATAAGAATTTTGTACATAAGTTGTAGTTTTTAAGCAAAGTTAGAATTATAAGTAAGCATTTTGAACTTGATTCACATCCGTTTTTATTTAAGATTAAAACTAGCAATTGTTTATAGCGGATATTCGAGAGAACAATTGAATTAATTTAAGCATGGACATGTTGTAAAATGTACTTCTGAATAAAACTAATTGTCATATAATAAACAAATTATTTTAACAATAAAAATTATACCACTCAATTCAGTGCAATTTCGTGGTCGTGTGGTGTTATATGCATTTGCAAGTTCTCAGAGTCCGAGTGACCATAACCTAACATCGGAAGCAGCCTATTTTGATATCTGCGTGGAGGCCTACAAGTTGAGACAGCCCAGAGAGGAAGACTCCAGAGCAGCGAGCAGCTGCATGAGCACGTGTTCCAGGGATCCCAGCAGGATCCAGCCCATAGCAGTCCGACAACGAGACCAGCATCGCCGTTAAGCCCCGATATAAGATCGGCAACCACAGGTACTGTTTCAACCTAAAATTAGCTAAGTGAGCACCGGGAAGTTTATGAAAGTGTAGCAAAAGTCATACCCAAGGCAATACAAGCCATATTCATTGCTGTAAAATAAATCCAGCCCCAAAACAGCCCAACTCCATAATTTGGGGTTATGTGACAGTTAGATCCGTAAACGACGCCAACTAAAACAATTGGTGCGTAGATGTGGGCCCCCTTTAACAAATGCTAGAAAAACAAATGATGTTAATGCCGCGAAACAGCTCAATTCAAATATTTACCGGTGGAACTGTGATACATTTTTACTTTGTTTTTAAATTCACGATCGCACTTTGCCAGCGGAAACCATTTTAATTTAATGTATGACCTACTTTCGAGTATTTGCGTGTGCGCAGTAGTACGAAGACGAAGTACAGAACCGTATTAAGTTAAATTAAGAATTATACATTCAGCCCAATTGAATCTAACCGAGAGAAAGAGTAAATGCTTTACCGAAATTTGAGCTAGCCATAATAATTATTAATACTTGCAGATAAATAAAATATCAACAGGGCATATAACCATTTATTTCAACGAGTTAGTAAATTACAACTCCTTTTAATCGTCTTAGAAATAAAGTATTTGCGAGGTGGTTCTTAATCAATTATTTAATTAATATTAAATTAAAAGAACATAACCTTCTCAATATATATTGAAACAAATCATGGAAAAGACGCAAGAATATAAGATAGAAACGGAAATATTATTTATCGACTTTAAGCAAGCTTTTGATTCTGTAGACAGAAGTAAACTCATGTCAGCGATGAAAGAACTGGGTATTCCAGTAAAATTAAGGAGACTTATAAAGATGACATTGAAAACGAGAGTCAGCATAAGAACGCAGAAAGGAGAAACAGAAGAATTCAGAACAGATAAAGGAGTCCGGCAAGGTGATGCCCTGTCAGCAACTCTTCAATGTAGCACTAGAGCACATCACAAAAAAAAATAAACAAAGGAACAATAAGGTCAAGAAGAGGGCAAATAATAGCATACGTGGACAATATAGCACTTATAGCAAAAAGGCGTGACATACTTGCTAGGATGTTTGAAGAAATAATAATGAAAGGGCAAAAGATTGGCCTTAAAATAAATAAAATAAAACAAAAATAATGAGAGTGGGGAAGGAGATGCAGCGAGAAAAGGTTAAATTATGTAACCAGGAATATTAAGAGGTAGATAAATTTAAGTACCTGGGGGTTATGATTTCCAGTGATGGGGACAGAGGCATAGAAATAAAAGATAAGATGCTATCCGCAAACCGAGCTTTCTATGCCAATAAGAAGCTACTAAGGAGCAAACTTATTTCAAATAAAACCAAATTAAGAATTTATAAAACACTAATAAGGCCAATACTAATGTATGGGGCAGAGATGATGATAATGGCGAAAAAGGAAGAAGGTTTAAGAGTTATGGAGCGAAGAATCCTAAGAGTTATATTTGGCGCAGTAAAAATTTCGGAGGATGAATACAGAATAAGAACAAACCAAGAACTAATACAAGAAATAGAGGAAGACATTGTGAAGAAAATAAAGCGGCAGAGAGCGAAATGGTTAGGACACGTAGGTACGGAGAGCAAACAGCCAGGAAACGATGGATCGACGAAGTGAAAAAAGATCTAAGAGCAATAGGAATTGAAAATGTGGAGAAGATAGTCAAAGATAGGAAATTATGGGGTAGGATATGTAAAGAAGTTGGGAACGAACTGGACAGGGACTGATCTACTCAGAATCGATCTAGAAAGCTTCGCCAGAGGCAGCACAACCTCTCCATGGGGTGCTAAGCCATACATACATACATACCTGTATCATTTAAAAAAATCCAAGATGCAGGGCTGACAAAACAGTGTGCATTGAAAAAACCAATCGACTACATACACAGAACTATAGAGCAGCGGGTCCCATTAAGGTTTTATACTGAACTTTTGTTGATACAGTGCACCGCATTAAAAAATATGCAATTAATGTAAGTGATGCACTTTGTATAGCTTTAATATTCTGAGAACAAATTTGAATATTAACATAACTTTGTATTGAATTCTGCTGTATTTTCTTTCTTGTATCAACAATGACTGAGCGATTTACATTTTTTTAACTCAAAACTGTATTTGAAGAGTGTCTGAATTTAGAGGCATGAAGTTAGATGTCAGAAGAAAATTCATTAAAATGGCTTTTCAAAAATAGAAAAATATACAGAATTTTGCATTAAAAAAATCGAAATTAATAAATTTGGAAATGTTGAGCACCAATCTATGCTATGGCAATCATATCTAGAGCCACTATTTTACTTTCAAAAAGTAATTCACTAAAAACAATTTTTTGATAACATTCAATGGTTCTCCCTAAATTTTTTGAGCCACACTGTATAATCAAAAATATTTTAGTAATGGGCATCACCCTTGCACTTACAATTTCTACACAAACACATTTTATGTAACTCTCATACTGTTAGAAGTATCTTCAGTCCCTGCATGGCTGCCGACCCTGTTACGTTCAATTGAAATCATCATTACAAAGCAAATTGAAGAATCACTCACCTTTTACAAAACGTAATTAAAAACACTTTATAGGCAACAGATATTCAAAATACCAACCAAATGGTGCCACTAACAACGATGTACTACCTACATACAAGTTTTCAAATAAAAGCATTAATTTATTGAACGTATGCCTTTAATCATACAGAACAAAATAAATACAAAAACATGTAGATGTCCACGAAATGCCCTAGGAATAAATCTGTTTGCACCATTAACATACATCTTTAGGTTACTACCGTAACTTAATACTTTTGAACGATGAATAATTAGGAAACAGAGTAACCATTTCGGGGCTTGCATTTCATAGCATTAGTGGTCATCATAGGATATTCACACACACCATAGAATCCAATAGCTGATGTAAATATCAGTAGAATACAGATACGATGTCTTACATATTTCATACAATTTTGTAAGCAAACTATGGAAACAAAATGTACAATTCTACCTTATGACTATTAGCTACTTAGATTAACTACAATATTTTCAATTATTAGCAACAACACCTCCTAGTTAGAAGGAAGATTTACACCCAACACATATTTAATATCACATATTGTTACTAAGCTTAAGGGGCGTTTAGACTGGTGAGAAAACTCACATGAGTTATCTGACAACACTGGCTGCAGTCTAAATACCACTGCGAGTTAATTTTTCAGGCTAATGGAGTTCTTGATATTTTGTATAAATAATATATAACGAGGTAGCTTTGAAAAATTGCGTTGATGTTGAAGCCATTATTTCAAAACCACTTCCTAATGAAACTTGACTGATTGTACAAACCAGTAAGCCAAAATCTAAACATTTACGCAAGAGTTTAAAACGCAAGCAATTACACGACATTAATTGCGGATAGTATAAACACAAAAGCAAGTCACTTGCCAGTCTATCTGCACGTTAAGAATACATAAACAGTTTTTCAAAATTAAATTATATACCTTAACTCACCATATTTAAAATTTATTATAAATATTACTAGTTTACATATGTAAAATGCTTTTCTGTTCATTTACAAATAGGATCATTTAGTAAGCTGTAACACTACAGAATTTAGAACTCATGTATAACTAAGCAACTTTTTACTGTTCTGTATTCACAAACAGAGTAACTATACAGCTTTTTCCTGGTATGAGTTTTCACATTTGCAACTAACTATATAGCTTTTTCCTGGTATGAGTTTTCACATTTGCAACTAAACTATTTTTCCATGCTGCGCTGTATTCACAGAGCAACTGTATGGCTTTTCCTCTGTATGAGTTTTTACATGTTTAACTAAATTACTTTTCACTGTAGTTCTGTATTCACAAACAGAGCAACTGTATGGCTTCTCTCCTGTATGAGTTGTCGTATGTGTAACTAAATTATTTTTCTGTGCTGTTCTGAATTCACAAACGGAGCAACTGTACGGCTTTTCCCCTGTATGAGTTTTAAAATGTGTAACTAAATTATTTTTATGTGCTGTTCTGTATTCACAAACAGAGCAACTGTACGGCTTTTCCCCTGTATGAGTTTTCCACTGTGTAACTAAATAACGTTTTTGTGCTGTTCTGTATTCACAAAGAGAGCAACTATACGGCTTTTCCCTTGTATGAATTTTCAAATGTGTAACTAAATGACTTTTATGTGCTGTTTTGTATTCACAAACAGAGCAACTGTATGGCTTCTCTCCTGTATGAGTTCTTGTATGTGTAACTAAATTTCTTTTCTGTGCTGTTCTGAATTCACAAACGGAGCAACTGTACGGCTTTTCCCCTGTATGAGTTTTCACATGTGTAACTAAATTACTTTTATTTGCTGTTCTGTATTCACAAACAGAGCAACTGTACGGCTTTTCCTCTGTATGAGTTTTCAAATGTCTAACTAAATAATTTTTCTGTGCTGTTCTGTATTCACAAACAGAGCAACTGTACGGCTTTTCCCCTGTATGAGTTTTCAAATGTCTAACTAAATAACGTTTTTGTGCTGTTCTGTATTCACAAAGAGGGCAACTGTACGGCTTTTCCCTTGTATGAATTTTCAAATGTGTAACTAAATGACTTTTATGTGCTGTTCTGTATTCACAAACAGAGCAACTGTATGGCTTCTCTCCTGTATGAGTTCTTGTATGTGTAACTAAATTTCTTTTGTGTGCTGTTCTGAATTCACAAACGGAGCAACTGTATGGCTTTTCCCCTGTATGAGTTTTTACATGTTTAACTAAATTACTTTTCACTGTAGTTCTGTATTCACAAACAGAGCAACTGTATGGCTTTTCTCCTGTGTGAGTTGTCATATGTCTAGCTAAATTATTTTTATGTGCTGTTCTGTATTCACAAACAGCGCATCTGTATGGCTTTCCTCCTGTATGAGTTGTCATATGTGTAACTAAACTACTTTTCACTGCAGTTCTGTATTCACAAATAGTGCAACTGTATGGCTTTTCTCGTGTATGAGTTGTCATATGTGTAGCTAAATTATAATTCTGTGCCGTTCTGTATTCACAAAGAGAGCAACTGTATGGCTTTTCTCCTATATGAGTTTCCACATGTCTAACTAAACAACTTTTCCATGCTGTTCTGTATCCACAAATAGAACAACTATAAGGTTTCTCTCCACTACAAGCAGTATTTGCATTATTTTTGTCAAATGTTTGGTTTTCATAGTTTTCATCCTTTAATTCGATAACTTCTTGTTTAATAAATAGCTTATCAAAACCTTCATTGCTATTCATATTCTGAGATCCGCATGGTGCAGTTCCTGCAGAACCACAAGACTTACTCTCCATAGTTACGTAATGGTGATTCCTTTTGTTTGAACGTTTCCTTTAATGATATATGAGCCAAAGGGAGTTTGATACCTACACATCTACAACAAAAGCACATTGTCATTAACCTATTATGAATTCAGCAATACATATAGCAGCACTGAGAACTGAACCGTAAACATTGTTATTGGCATACTGCCGTCAAGGGTATGTTACACACTATCACTTTGACAATTGCTGCATGTAGGGAAATCACTTAAGTGTGTTTAAAGCAGCACATCTGCACATTTATAAAATTGCGACATTGGTAAAAGCTTACATTCAAGTCTTAAAGGTAACTATAATTTTCTGATATGATGTGAAATAACTTTTTTACAGAAGGTCTTGGTTTCCCGGTTGTTAGACCTCAAAGTTTCCGCATAGCAAGCGATGACTGACATGACATAAAAAAGCAGATAAAAAGTATGATTTAATTTTTTTTAAATTAGCTTTTATTATTAACAGTAACAACAGGGCAAAAATTAAATAGGACCTAATAGGATAGGTTTGGAAAATCGCTGAATCCAAGGTGTTTTAAAAATTGCAACGCTTTGCCCGTAACGTATACAGCCAATAGAAAAGCGTGGGTAACATCCGAAATTTTTGAAAAACAAATGAGAGAGTGGGACCATGAAGTAGAAAGGAAAAATAGGAAAATTATGCTACTGGTCGATAATTGTCCGGCACATCCTTGAATTGAAAATTGAAATGCCAGTAAACTTACCTACCGCAACTTTACAACGCATGGATCAGAGGGTTATACAGTGTCTGAAGTTACGTTATTGAAAACTTATAACTCGTTTCATTACTAGATGCTATAATAATGATAAATACAGCCTGGCAAAGAGTCACTCCAAAGACTATCGATAACTGCTTTCATCATGCTGGTCTTTATGATAGTACTACTACTGATTTTGATGACGATGATGAGCTTCCTTTGGCTCAATTGGCTTTAAAGTACAGATCAGACCACGATAATGACAAACTACCTCTGTCTATATGGGCTAAAAGAAACAATGTACTAAATGTATTCAATAATAACGAAGAAATAACAAATTATGCTGATATTGATAACGTATTAAAAACTTCTGAGTTTCCCAGTGATGTCGAAATTATCTCAGAAAATTCTGAAGAATTAAATCACGTGGAAGGCAG